>BQNB010129947.1:0-19025 GCA_026074375.1 Tanacetum coccineum | reverse complement strand
ATTGGGTAGTTAATTCTTTTAAGAATTTAATTATCGACAATACTAATATTTGAACTTTTTTCTAATTGTAGATGACAACCCCATCAGCTAACAATTCGGTTTTCAGGGGTTTCCTCAAGAAAAAAAAACTATTTGGACCCAACTTTATAGACTGGTCCAGACAACTTAGGATTGTACTATTAGCTATGGAAAAGTTGGATTACCTAGAGCAGCCAATTCCTCCTGCTCATGTCCCAACTCAAGCCGGTCAGCAAGTTTCTCCGGAAGTTCTTGCAGCTCATGCTGCATGGGTTAAAAGATCAAAGGAGATTGCTAGAATCATGCTCATGACTATGGAACCAGAGATCCAACTATATCTGGAAAACTTTAGTGCTTATGAGATGTTACAGGAGTTAAAAACTCTGTTTGCCCATCAAGCAAATCAGGAGCTTCTTCAGACTGTGCAGAATTACAGTATGCACGGCATGGGGAAGATGGTTAATGAGTTGCATGCCATGCGGAAGCTACATGAGAAAACTCAGCCTAAGTATAAGCACGCTTATCATCCCAAGCCCAAGATTTCCCCTCCACTAAAAAAGAAAAATCCTGCTAAGGACTCTATCTGTCATCAATGTGGTGAGACAGGGCACTGGAAGAGGAACTGTCCTCATAATTTAGCCGAGTTGCTGAAGAACATGAACCTATTTCAAGGAACTAACATGGTTCAGGTATCTTCACTATAGAACTCAATACTTTCCTTAATAGATCATGGATCTATGACACTAGTAGTGGTACTCATATTTGTAATACAACGCAGGGTCTAAAGGTAAGTAGGAAACTGAAGTCGTGCGCTCTTAGCTTATACGTGGGCAATGGTCAACGTGAAGCTGTTGAAGCAATTGGCGTTTTTTATTTATGTCTCTCGAGTAGATTAGAGATTGTTTTGAATAATTGTCATTATGCTCCCTCTATTACTAGAGGAGTAATTTCTATTTCCCGTTTGTACGAAGATGGTTTTATTAACCGCTTCGTGAATAATACAATTTAAGTTTCTAGGAATAACATGGTTTATTTTAGTGCTATCACAAGGGATGGTATTTTTAAAATTGATTTATCTAATTCTTATGCAAATGATAGTTCTATATATGCTATAAGAAACAAAAGAGCCAAGCCAGACTTGGGCTCTGCTCTCTTGTGATATTATCGTCTTAGACACATTAGCAAGAAACGCATTAAGAAGTTGTAACATAAAATCTAAGATGGCAAGGAAACCTTACACACATCAAGTGAAAAGGGACAAAGACTTACTTAGACTAATACACACCGATGTATGTGGCCCATTTAAGATCATGTCAAGACAAGGAGCAAGCTACTTCGTCACTTTTACTGGCGACTTTAGTCGTTATGGTTATGTTTACTTGTTAAAGCATAAACATGAAGTATTTGAAACTTTCAAAGTGTTTTAACAGGAAGTAGAAAATCAACTCGGTAAGACCATAAAATCGCTATGTTCTGTTTGTGGGGGCGAATATATAAGTCAAGAGTTTTTTTATCATCTGAATGGTCATGGGATTATCGCCCATCGTACTCCTCCTTACACTCCACAACACAATGATGTGTCAGAGAGGATAAATAGAACCCTACTAGATATGGTTCGATCTATGATGAGTCAAACAACTCTTCCAAAGTCCTTTTGGGATTATGCTCTTGAGACTGCTGCACGCATGGTTCCAACTAAGAAGGTTGAAAAGACACCATACGAAGTATGGCATGGGTAAGCCCCTAAGTTTTCTTACTTAAAAGTCTGGGGTTGTGAGGCACTTGTTAAGCGAGATACTCTTTCCAAGCATGACAAATTAGAACCCATGTCTATTAAGTGTATCTTCATAGGATACCCAAAGGAAACAATGGGATATTCTTTCTACTACCCACCCGAGAACAAATTCCTTGTTGCTCGAAATGCTGAATTCTTAGAGAATAATCTTATAACTCAAGAAGCAAGTGGGAGTCTAGAAGATCTTGAAATTATTCAAGAAGATACGCATCCTTCTATAGACACTAGCTTAAATCATGAAGAGGATGATCTAGAAATAGATGAACCTCAAAGTGATATCATTCACATTCGTAGGTCCACAAGGACACGACGTCCCACAGATCGTATGTGCTTACACATCGATGCTGAGGAACATGAGTTAGGGGATCTTGGTGAACCCGCTAACTATAAAGCTGCATTGTTCGACCCTGAGTCTGATAAATGGTTGAATGCTATGAATGTGGAAATGCAATCCATGAAAGACAATGAAGTTTGGGACTTAGTTAATCTTCCTCCTAACGGCAAGACCGTTGGTAGCAAGTGGCTCTTCAAGAAGAAGACCAACATGGATGGTGCAGTACAACACCTAGTAAAGCTCGTCTTGTAGCAAAAGGGCTTCACTCGAAACCTACGGGGTTGATTATGAAGAAACCATTTTCTCCTGTTGCAAGACATTAGAGCTATAGGATTCTTAATAGCCTAAGTTTGCAGTCTAAAAACTATGAAGATTTGCAAATGGATGGTCCAAAACTGACTGCCTTCTCTTCAATGGACATCTTTCCGAAGAAGTCTATATGGTGCAACCTGAAGGTTTTGTTAATCCAAAATTTCCAAACCGTGTATGCAAGATGAAGCGTTCCATTTATGGACTTAAGCAAGCATATAGGCAATGGAATAAACGATTTGATAATGAAGTTAAGAAATTCGGTTTCAGTCAAAATCGTGATGAGCCATGTGTATATATGAAAGTTAGTGAGAGTTATGTCACTTTCCTAATCTTGTATGTCGACGACATATTGATCATGGGA
Organism: Tanacetum coccineum; assembly: GCA_026074375.1. Taxonomy (NCBI): domain Eukaryota; kingdom Viridiplantae; phylum Streptophyta; class Magnoliopsida; order Asterales; family Asteraceae; genus Tanacetum; species Tanacetum coccineum. Next base: position 16,205 of record BQNB010129947.1, on the reverse strand, counting down.
AACAATATTCCAATGTTACAAGATGTAAAATCCTATCTTGGAAGATGTGTGGTTCCTTTAACTGAATGGATCTTTGCAGCCTATAAAGGATGATAGCCTGGATGTATAAATACAATAGACTATGTAGAAACAATGACTTGAATACAATATGTTAATGCGGAATCTTAACACAAGTACTAAGAAGAATAATGATTTAACAGAATAACAACTTTGTTGAAAATGTTCTTGATAGTTACAGATTGCTAACTATGATATGTTGTATGATTTGTAATTGTCTATTTCATATTTTCTAATTGTCTGTATATATTTTCTAACTATGTCCAATATTTTCCTTTTTAGAGAATCAAGATAACCCTAAAAAGTCTTAACATGACTTTTCTGACTAATATTTCACAAATATCTTTTAAATATCTCTTTATCGGTACTAACTAGTTTTACTACTAACGGTACTACTAACAAACAGTACTAATCACTTGTACGTCGGTACAAATATAACTGTCGGTAGCTGAAACTATTGTACTTGTCGGGTGACTAAGTTAATAAACATTAATCCTAACAATCCTCCCTTAAACATGAAGTTAAACTATTTTGAAACTTCCCCATGTTCTTCAATTCCTTTAAGAGCTTGATTGTTCCTTTAAGCTTCCTTTGACGGCTTAAGGATGTATCTCAAACAATCTTCATGATTTTCTTAATCTTGTACAGTCTATCCCTTGTATATCACAGTTCCTTGACTTTCAGCAATTCAGCATCATCTTTTGTAGCCACAAAGCAACCATCTTTTCAGCCACAAAGCAACATCTGATACCTACAATCCAACAAAGTTGGCTTTGTAGTTTTTTTTGTAAACTACAGCCATTAACCGGATTTGATGTTCCTTTACCAGTAGCTCGTTTGCTCTGGATAGATAACTCTATCTAAGAAATGGTGAGTTCAATCCATACAGTTTTTGGTACACTGTCACCATCAACGGATTTGAGAAGTCTTTAACCAAATACCGGTTAGTTTGGACTACCAATGCTCATTGTTATAACATGGTGCATTGATAAACTATATAGTTTTAGCAAACTATCAGCTATCAACAGATTTTTGAGTAGTCCTTATACCAAGAACTTTTGATCTCAGGACTAGCCAACTCTTTACCAAGAACAAGGTGAGTTGATTACCATTACAATTTTTTGTAAATGGTAAACCAATCAACGGATTTGAGAAGTCTTTAAACCCCAAGCCCTTTGCTTGTGGACTAGCCATTTCCTTTTGCATGTCAGCATGGTGATTGATAACCATTTTGTTGTGTGTGTTATCCATCACACTCAATCCCTTCTCACTTCCATCAGTCTTGTTCTTTAGATTCTAAGTCAGCAAGTACCTTCTTGATAAATCTTATCAATTCCAATGCCATTGTACTTTCTTCTTCAGACTCTAATCTTAAATTTAGCATTTGCACCAGTATTTCCTTCTTTAAAGGATACTTCTTCTCTTACATATTATGGACTACTCCTTCATTGGTCATTAAAGTGTGTACCCCTGAGGAATTGTGCAACTTCCAACTGATTATTTTCCATTCATGCTGTGAGCTCCAAAACTCATCTTGTTCATCAGGATTGAACAAAACCATTAAATCTCCCCAAAGAACTCTTTCAAAACCTTCAGGCATCTCATCTTGGTATTTATTCATTACCAGTTGATAAACAGCATTTAGATCTTCTCTATCAAATATGGACAATACGATGTAAAACTCTAAGTGTCTTTTGCTTCCATACTTCTTGTTACCACATTCAAATTGATCTCTTCAATAGATTTAGCTTCATCATTTGTGGTTTTGTTCCAAAACACCTGTCTTCCAGTCAATGATTGGATATTTTCTGTCAAGAATCTCATAATCCACTTCTTTATCTTCATCCTGAGCTATAGTCAAATATAACCTCAGATCATCATTTTCTTTGTCACTGTCATCTTCAGAAGTGTGTTGAATGTATCTTCTTTTTCTTGACTTCATCTTCTTCCTAGTACCTAGCTTTCTTTTAGTACTTTCTTCATCTTTTTTATTTATCCTCATCCTTGACTGCTTCTTTGGTGTCTTCCTTGACACTACTTCAGAATTTAGATAAACCACCTCTTTTCTTATTCAACTGTTTGATAAACCTTGATCATCTTTAGCAGACCCTTGGAAATGAATGTTCAGGAACCTCTTAATGATTTTATACACAAGCATGTATGTCTTCAAACTTCCTGCTTTCAAATTTGAATGTTTGAAGTTTCCCAACATGTTTTAAGTAGGTTTCCTTGGATTCTAGTTGATTCTTGGTTGGAAGGTTAATCCTTTAGCGTTGTGATACTTTGTTGACAAGGAACTTTCTTTGAGCAGCAATTGGTATCATGAAGGAAGTCACTCTTGCTTCTATTGGTTAAACTGCTCTCTTTCTGGCTCTTGAAGCTTCTCAGCTAGAATTTTTCTGCCTCAATTCTTGCTTATACATCATCAAAGTTTTTAATGAGAGCTGCATTAGCTGCTTCGTCTTCCAACAATGTTGGTTTTGCATTCCTCCTCTTCACTTCCCATTCTTCTTGGACTTTCCTAGCTAACTCTTCATCATTCGCAAGCTTTTGAATTCGTCACAACTTGTGGAATATCATCATCTTCACTTTCAGTTTTCATCTCCTCTCAATCTTCTTCTTCCCTTTTGTCTTTAGATCAATTTTTGGAAGAGGCTTAAAGTGATGTTGATCTATTGTAAAAAGTAGTTTTAGTCTATCAGTACGTCAACAGCCTTCAATTCTACACCTTCCTCTTTTTTCTTTGAAAAGGCTTTGCTTACTCATGTTATGAGAAGTGTAGCAATCGTTTCAATCATCACCAAATATCACAGATTGGGTGTCCAGAGAGGATTTTGAGAAGCTTGAAAGCAATTTCTTCCTAGATTTCTCTTCATACTTACTTTTTTTTTGTCATGCGGTACTGTCAACTTTCCTCTTCAATACCTTCCTTTATCTCAGTACCTTCAAGAATCCTTCAGAACATCAACTTGGTCATCATTACTTTCTATTTGTTCCATCCAGTACAAACTTTGAGATCGTCAGTACTAGTTTTGGTCTGTCGTACTAACTTTTTCAAATCGGGTACTAACGCCTTTCTTAGCCAGTACTAACTTCATCTTCATACTAAGTCCTACTTCAACGTTTCGTGTCCTTCAAGCCATCATTCTTTTGTCCTCCCTTCACTTTGAGCATTTTCTTTTGCTTTAACCATCTCCTTTTGCATTCCTTCCTCCCTGGTTTAAGACAGACTCTATTTGCACCTCTTCTTCTTTGAGAGAAGGTTTCCTTTGATTTCTTTGTTCCTTTGATATCTCTTGCTGATATCTGTGAAGGTTGTTGAGACAGGTATTAGAGCATTTGCCTTTTGAGCTTTAATGATCTAGGCCTGAAGATTTAATTGCCTTTTCCTTGATCTGAAACCTGTTTACTCCAAAGAATACAAAGATCATAGACATTTTGAGAGTCATTATGCATCCCTCATTCCCTGAAAGGATGTAACATTAATAATGAATCACCAAGATTCTCACCAGTATGGTTCCTGGAATTGATCATGAATATTAGGAGTGGGGGGAAGGTTTGGTGAAGGTCTGGGTGAAGGACTGGTGAAAGTCAGGTTTTGCTCAAATGGTTCCATCCACTAGATTGACAGAAGATGAGTCATTCAGTTGACTCATTTGCTTCGACTATGGGTTCAAGGAGAGGGTGTTTTGGGTGTGCTTTTCAGAAGTCTTTCGAAGAAGTACCCTCTTTCTGAGTTGGTTGGACCAACATATTATCAAACAAGGTAATTTTGCCGTGAAAAAATGTTGCCTTTTTTAACCATACAAAAATACTTTAAAACTAGTTAAAACTAATTTACTGGAAAGTGATCTAAAGGAACATTACAATTAACTAAATTGTTAGCTAAAAATATAGAAAAAAACGAGATACATAACAAAATTTTTCTAGCCCTCCTAAGTCTATATCAAACCATCAAAAATCAATTTTTTTTAGAAAAATTATCTTTTGATTAGTTGTTTAAACAGAATTACACAGTGCCACTTTTGTAGGAATTGATCCCCAAAGGTACTTTTGGAGCTTAAACAATGATTTATTGTGTGAAATAAAAACCTCTCCATTGGGGTGAAAACAAACTTTATTAAATGTTAAACTCAGTTACAGTCCCCTTCATATCCCCATACGTTGAATAGCATCAAAGATAGCTTGATTTTGGCGTGTGTCTATCCCATTAGCATCATCAAAAAGAAGAATCAGTAACGAATAGAACTTCAAGATAGCCAACTAACTTTCCAGCTACTTTGCAGTTATGTGCCTTGAATTGTGATTGTTTGGACTTTAGCAGACTCCAAAACTGTTCAACCGAATGTGAGTTGAAACAACAGGACTTACAGTGAGCGCATAGAAGTATAACGTTCGTTGAAGAAAAATTATCACATTATGGAACCCAACATTTTCCTTCATCTTTTCCAAATAGTCGATCATGTTGTGCTTAGACAGGACTCAAGAGTCACACATATGCTTCGAAGAGAGAGAGATCGGTCGGTAAATAAGTAGGGCTTGTAAATCACAGAATATCATTGAAAGAAGATTGCGTGGTAATTGCGGTTGAAATGGATTCTATAGTTTTGGTGACCTAATTTTCAAAGAAAACGTTCCAATTTTGCACTTTGTACCCTGACGGTATTATTCTTCAAACGACTCTTAACGGTACAAACTTTGTCTACGTACTAACGTAACATGGTCGTACTAAACTTTGTCCAAACATAGAATGACAATGTAAGTATCAGGAGTGCTTCAGTACCAATAGTAACTCTTATCAGTGACTCTCTAATCCTTCTTGAAAATGAACAACGATTATATATGCCATACAAACCATTAAAAACAGAGGTAGAACTCCATCACCTGAAAACATCTAACCATGAACTCACTATTAGGTGATCTTTTCAAAGTTCCCCTCACCCATCACACATACTATCCATTTTTACCGAAAGTACTCTTTAGACGGTCTACATTAATCTCATGTCTCAAAATGCTTCACAAAGGAATTCTTGATCAATCTCTTATTCTTGACCAGGACTGACCACATTGTTGGTACGGTAGATGTGTATGCTTGATGAATGAGTGAATCTTGATGGGTCGAAAGGTGGTGTGGTAAGGTATTAGGGGTTTCTTGGAACAAGTTTGATTTGCCATGGTGTAAGGTAGCTTGTGGAAGAGTATGCTTTGTGTTGTTGGGTTTATTCCATGATGATAGGTCATAGCTATGTGTGTTTTGCACCTCGATCATCCACGGATGACTCAGTCATGATGCCTCCCTTAAACCAATGCATTGTGGTTCCTTCTTGCATAGCATCAACCCAACTTTCATCTTCAAGAGCTTCTGAAATCTCTGGGTCATGTTGAGTAATAGAAAACAACAGCAAACAAACAATGATGAAAGTCCCTTATGATTGGTCTCCTTTGCTTTTTTGAACATAACTTAACACAAGCAGAGCTTCAGAACTTTATTACTTGCTTCTTGTTTGTACTGCTGATGTTGGATCTCCTAGAATAAGTGTTGAAGGATGAGAGGGATGAACTCTTGATGGGAATAGGACTAACATTCACAATAGTTCCCAATTTGTAAAAGTCCCAGCCACTAGCCTCTGCACCCTCCAATCATCATAAATGCATGTGTAAAGATAACATCAGTAGCATCTCATGAATATCCTCAAGTGGAGGATCTTTTGCGGTGATGCAGACCATCTTCTTGCGAATTGGTTGTGTTAGAGAGAGATAGTCCCTCATTTGCACTGGCAGTACCAACTGGTATGCTAACGGTATTAACAAAGTTAGTACCGCTAGCTTTAGCTGTTGTGCTAACAGTACTAATAACGTTAGTACTGCTAGTCTTTTCAGCTTCTGGTTTCTGCCTGATGTAACTGCTTGTTCTCGTGTCTTGTTCATGATTCCTTATGAGAAGCTTCATGCTTCCCATTACTCTTCTCTTGCCTTTGAAGTCTTGCAAGTCATTCCAGAAAGACTGTTCTTCCTCTCTTGACTTCTCTCTTTCGCTGATTTTGAAGAAGAAGGTGTTGTGGAAAGAATTCGAATGCCAGTAAGGAACTTCAAATCAGTACTTGAGCAGATTTCATCTTCTAATTTGATAATTCCCTAATCAATTGGTCTTTGAAACCCTCATTTGGTTAGTTTGCTTGTTGACCTGCATGAAATGTTAGCTTGATTCCTGAAACTAACAGAAAGATAGTGTTCATATAATCAGTCACATAATCAAGGTCAAAAAGCAATTTGGTCCTTCTTCCTCTGCAACATTGGGTTTGTTCTCTATAAAATTTTATGTGCACGGTTTCTTCACTCTTTTGGTTACAAGATTGTATACTCTAAAAGGCCTGCTTTGTAGAGAATACCAACCAAAAATCCTCATCAGATTTTCCAGCAAATAGCCCAAGAGGTCTATGGGATTCAAGATGTCCACATGGCACCTCAAAGGTCTTAATAACTTATAATATGGTGAGTTGATATACTAAATACCATAAAATTCATAAGGTGTCTATTATGAGGCCTTGTCACTAAACCCTGTTAAGAACAATAGCACGCAGTAACTTACTGCTTCACGCCAAAATGGTTAGGTAAAAATGAATCTGCAAGCAGGTTCTTGCTTGCCAACTCTATAATGGAAGGGTCCTGTTCATTCTCTCAGCAACTATCCATTTTTGTTGTGGAATCTGCATTGCGTATAGTCCCTCTTGATCCCTTTATAAAAACCACAGAATTCATTAATATCCCCGTTTTTGAATTCTGTTCCATATCACACTAATGGTTTTAATAACCTTTTGATTCAATTGGTTTTTGCGTATTTGCTTATAAAGTCCTTTAAGATTGCACTAGTTTCATCCTAGATCTTAAAAAAAATGTCCAACTAACATCAGCTAAAATCATCAGTGGATAACAAACAATAGGTCTTATGGTTATGCTCCGTACAGATGTAGTTCCAACACAAGTCCATATGGAAGAAGTTTGTAGGGTGTGCTAATAGAGCTACTAACTTGCCTTACAAGGAAGCTTTGGTTGCTTTCCTTTCTTGACAAGCAACACAAGTGTGGTCCATTTTGAAAAAGCTTTGTAGGTAAACCTCTTACAAGGTTTCCCTTCACAAGTCTATTTAAATTTTTGAAATTTACATGACCCAACCTCCTATGCCATAAGTTAGATTCATCAGTTGTAGCCTTTGCAATCAAACAAGCCAATCCTCCTAAAGGAACAATGTTCTCTAAATTGAAACTGTACATATTGTTTTGTCTGGGAACTTTAAGTAATATTTGATTTTCATCAGGCAACTTAAAGTCTGGAGACAAAATAAGACATTCAGCGTCAGTAAACAGAACCTTGTTCATTTTGTCACACAAACATTTGTGACACAGAAAAGAGATTGAAATGCTGAAGTTCTTCTCAAAGCTACATCCTCAAAATCTAACTTACTAGTTTGTATTTTACCTTTCCCAGTAATATATCCTCTACTACCTCCAAAGGCAACAGGGCCACCATTAATGTCTTGATAGTCAGCAAGGTAAGCCTTGTTCCCTGTCATGTGCCTGGAACATCCACTATCAATTATTCCTTTATTCTTTAAAGTTCTGTGTGGATTTTCCTGCACATACAAAAGAAAGAGTTTAGTCTCTCTTAGGGACCCAAGCCTGTTTGGGCTTGAGTCTGCCTATGGATCTTTTAAAGATGAATGATTCTAAAGGCTAGATCCACCATTGTATTTTGGGAGGAAGACTATTGGTTGTATCCATTTGCCCCAGTTACAACTTGCTGAGGACTTAACAGCAATGACCCATTTTTCCCCAACAATACTAACTTCTTTTACTTTAGCAGTATAAACCTTTTGGTTTGTCCAATTTTGTTCTTAGTTAATGGTGGAGGATCTGTTTTTCCTTTTAAAAAGGCCTGAGATAGTGAATGAGTTTTGTTTATAAGCATTTTTGTGGTCTTACAATATTCACAAAAGGGCTTAACAGTAGTAACTTTCAGAGCATGCTTATTATACGTCTGTTTGTTAATATCTTTGTATAAGGCATTACTAACATAGTTATACCTGCTAAAAATGGGGAATATAGGGTACTTTAAACAGTATTAACTGGATAGTTCCAGTTCTTGTTTGTACTGCCAAAGTGACAAACTGATGTGTTTAATTACTCTTTGAGTATGTCCCATATGGGTTTTCCTCACATTCTTGGTTGGTCTTTCCCCTTGAAACCATTACCCTAAGAACATAATATTTGTTTATGTAGCTCAACTTGTTTAGTCCAATTTTTAATGATAATCACAGATCTCTTATTAAATGACTTAAAAAAAAAACCCCTCCCAACAGAACAAAAACATGCCTTTCGTAATCCCTTTCTCCAATTGTTTTTGTTAACCTTAGGTTTTTGACTATGTGTTGAATTATTTCTTACATTTCACTAGGAGTTTTTAACATGCTAGGGTACAAAACTAGGTGTGTTCAGATCTTCTATTTTTTACATACACATTCACATCATCATCAATCACTATCTGATTCAACTCCTCAATGATAGGAGCATCAACCAAACCCTTAGGTTGAACTTCTACATGTATTCATTGACAATAACTGGTTCAAAACACTAATTCAGATGTTTCTGTACTAAATGTAAGTCACAAGCATCAACTCATTAGTTTGGGAGACATTTCAGTTGGTTGAGTCTATTCTCTTTTCTGGACCATATGTATATTTCAGTCATGGTGGAGGTACTCTTGCATTTCACAAGTTTTATACGAAACCTTTTATGCAAAGGTGGATTTTCCCCCCCCAGAATCACTTGCATTGCACCTAAAGACACTTTGGAAAAACTTCATTTCATATCTCAAATTCCCCACTAATCTAAATCACCATTACCCAAGCCCAACTTATCTCTGGCACTCATAGAATAATTTGCCATTTTACCAAGATTTTTTGAAGATGAATCCATTTGTGACATTACATCTAAATCATCTTTTTCCTTTTGAGCTTAGCAACCAATTCTTATGTATGTTAGAACATCTGTTTTTTAATCATTAACTCATTGTCATAAATTTGATCTTTGTTCATAAACCAAAGTTGATTTTGTTGATGGAACAACTAGCTGTGCTTCAACTTTCTTAAGACCCATATAGTATAAGCTTTATTTCAACACTTAGCATCACTAAAGTTTGCTCTTTTTGATATCATATACAGTCTTTTAAATGTTAGCATATGATTCTTATCATCTCATTGTGAACAAGAAATACCTGAGTGTCTGATCCTCGTGCTGTTGTTAGCCATGAAAGCTAAGTTATCATTATCTTCTGAATGAGTTTTCCAGTCCACCATTTTTTTTTTCTTTTTTTTTTTTTTTTTTTTTTTCTTTTTTTTTTTTCTCCTCTTTTTTTTTTTTTTCATCGTTCTTCTCCAGCAACGTCACTAGAATGCTCAGATATCTTCTTTCTTTCCAGTTATGCTTTCATCTCTATTGCTAGTTCTTCTCTCCCTTCTCTATCCCAGTATTCCATGTCCATCTCTCCTTCTAGTTCTCAATTCTCTTCCCTTCTTCTACACGCTCGTTGCAAATGCCCTTTTGGTGGCATTTGAAGCATTCCCCTTTTGTTTTATCATAACCAACAGTTATTTTTGCATCAAACTGTATTTTCTAACCTAGTCTTCTTTGGAACATGTTATTCTCATGGAGATATTGCCCCTTGCCATTTTTCAAGTCCATTTGCTTCGAGAATCATATTCATCAACCTGATCTAAGTCCTCATGATCCAGTTGAGGACAACTAGATTGACTTGCAAGCAAGGAATATATGAATGGTTGAATGGTTGTTTCATGCTTTTAAAAAACAATGACCAGAAGAGTGGGACACCACCATAAGCATTACTAACTTCATTTATACTTGTTGGTGTTTTCAGAGACGAATGCTATCTATTTTGCAAGTTGGATGATGATGCAGTAGAGCCTTTCACATCATTTTCAAAGACTCTTAGATTGTTGTACAAGTCATCAAAACTAAGACTGTCCATTCCTGGTTTGTTCCTCATGATCAAGGAAACTTGTAACCAAGCAGAAGGTAGAGGATCCTTAAAAACTATTTGATTTCTATGGGAAGAAGATTACAGGTTTATTGATTTGCAGCTTATTATATGTGGTGACATGATACAAAGGAAGCTTGGAAGTTTGTTTCATTCAGGGAGATGATTACATCTTAACTTCTCTATTTAAGGGGAAGTTCGTACACGACTTTGTTTGTTTTGTCATCATCAAATAGGGGAAGATTGTTGGGATTCTTGATTTGATGAGACAAAATGAATAAAAGAATGAAACAAAAGGATCAAAGTCGTCATTATAAAACTCTACAAGCTGGTGGAGAAATATGAAGATTTGGTCAAATATTCTACAGGATAATTAGGAAACATATTAATGTGGTTTAATGTAATTTAAATAGTTTCCTTATCTATTGATTTACTTCCTTTATAAGTCATGATCTCTCCCTATATAAAGAGATCATAGACATAGGTTTTACATATCTATCCATAGAAACATCGACTGATGAGAGTCGAGTAGAAAAGGTCTGCGTGTGTACACCATAGTTAGTTATCTAGATAGCATAGTCGACTGATTAAAGTCAAATAGTACACCATATTTAGTTGGTGTAGCCTCAAGTTATAGTTGGGGTAATAGGGAAATGTTCGATAAAGAAAACCTTGTGATAGCTTTGATTGTGTTCTTTATTATTCCGCTACGTGTTATCAATCATTGTTATTATCATCATATATGGGCTAAACGATCTTATCAGCTTCACTCAAACCTACGGGGTTGGTTATGAAGAAACCTTTTCTCCTGTTGCAGACATAAGAGCTATAAGTATTCTTATTGCTATAGTCGCGTTCTATGACTATGAGATATGGCAAATGGATGTCAAAACTATTTTCCTCAATGGACATCTTTTTGAAGAAGTCTATATGACGCAACCTGAAGGTTTTGTTAATCCAAAATATCCTAACCATGTATGCAAGCTCAAGCGTTCCATTTATGGACTTAACCAAGCATCCAAGCAATGGAATAAGCGATTTGATGATGAAATTAAGAAATTTGATTTCACTCAAAATCGTGATGAGCCATGTGTATATCAGAAAGCTAGTGGGAGTTATGTCACTTTCCTAATCTTATATGTCGATGACATATTAATCATGGGAAACAATATTCCAATGTTACAAGATGTAAAATCCTATCTTGGAAAATGTTTTGCCATGAAAGATTTGGGTGAAGCTGCATATATTCTTGGAATCAAAATCTACAGAGATAGATCTAAGCGGTTAATTGGTTTATGTCAAAGTGCTTACATTGAGAAAATCTTGAGAAGATATTATATGGAGAATTCCAAACGTGGAACTATCCCAATGCAAGATAAGCTAAAATTGAGTAAGTCAGATGGTGCCTCGACACCAGCTGAAAAGCGGCGTATGAGCAATATTCCATACGCTTCGGCTGTTGGTTCGATCATGTATGTTGTAAGATGTACTCGTCCTGATGTTGCGTTCGCTCAGAACATAACAAGCCAATTTCAACAGAATCCTGGTGAACTTCACTGGACTACTGTTAAGAATATTCTTAAGTATCTTCGGAACACTAAGGATATGTTTCTGGTTTATGAAGGTGATATGAAACGAGAGCTCAGGGTTTCTTGCTACACTGATGCTGGATATCTGACGGATGCTGATGACCTCAAGTCTCAGACTGGATATGTGTTCGTTTTGAATGAAGGTGCTGTTGATTGGAAGAGTGCCAAGCAAAGCATTTTCGCTACTTCATCTGCAGAAGCTGAGTATATTGCTGCCGTTGATGCTTCTAAGGAAGCCGTATGGGTTAGGAAATTCATTTATGGGCTTGGTGTTGTTCCCACCATTGAAAAACCCATTAATATGTATTGTGATAATACTGGAGCAATCGCTATAGCTAATGAATCTGGAATCACTAAAGGTGCCAGACATTTCCGTGCTAAAGTTCACTACCTTCGTGAAGTTATTGAATTTGGTGATATAAAGTTAGAAAAAGTTCACACATATGACAACTTAGCTGATCCGGTTACAAAAGCGTTAGCTTTTCCAAAGCATTCGAAACTTACTAGGAATATTGGAATGCTTCCAGCTAGTACTCTCATGTAAATCTGTGTTTATTAGTCATGTGGGTAATTGGGATTGTAAGACAATTTTATTTTCTGATGAATAAAGATACGAGGTATTTGTTATCATTCATATAACAATTGTTTATCCTATATTTGCATATTTAATCCTTGAATGATTTATCGTTCTAAATATGTCCATTGTCGGTTAATAGTATGGGAGTATTGTTACACAAGGCAAATATGAGTGTTGGTTATATTCTTTGAATATATGGATGGTTCCCGCCAAACTCATATGTTACTCACAAGGGATGCGTATTGGACACCCCAACCTTCGAATGTTTACTTTATGGATCCGTTGTCATAAGTAAAATTTCGAAAATGGTTAGTTAAGTCATCCTTAGACTTGAGAATACAAACAAGTTCTGGTATGTGTGGATATCACTTTTTAATTCTAAGTCAAACGTTGTCCTGAAAATGGTAGTTATAAAGACTATTATTGGAAGTGATGTGAAGCAGCATTCACAACACTTGTATTCAACAAAGAATTTGTTCCTCCACTTGATGTGCAGAATAATACCATTGGCGCCTCTCCAGAATTAATCAGATAATTGTTTGGCCGAACCCAAAGGGTAATGCAAGATGATTCTTGATTACATTTGGTATATCTGAATTAAATTCTATAACGAGAATCTAAATGGTTAAACTATATGGAATGAGTTAGGATCCATATCCATGGTTTAACGGTATTTGAACAAAGGGATGATTATAGCAAGAGATAAAATAACCATGCTACTGAGAATGTTTATGAAACTTGATCTCAGACACTTCTAGTTTTAAAAACGAATGTGAGTGTTGCTAGACGTTTCCGTCGTTAGTATATGGGCAATCTGCTACTCCAACTCCCAAGTGGGAGCTGTTGGGTTATGGTAGTTAAATGCGCACACGTACGACTAGAAGTGTGTGAGCCTATTGGGGGCACACACGTTGAACATTTAGAGTACGTTTATACTTCACAATACGTTTATATGTAAACCATTTGGATAATGAATGACTAAGACATGATCCTATGGTGTCCTAAGAGATGGCCGGCTATAAGGATTATTCTAGAAAGAGTCTTTGTTCATTGTACCTAGGTGATAAGAAAGAGTTGATGAGATAAGGAGGAAATAAGAGTTGTGATAAGGGTGAAATGTTAGTTCCCATACTTATCATGATTTATATTTTGAGTTGTATAAATACCCCTTGATCCCAGTGGTGTGAATAAAAGTTTTATACATGTAAAATAATATAAGTGTTGAAAATTACCAAATACCCTTGAGGACAAAGGTAATAAGGAAAATTCTCACTAATAATAATACGTATATCTACCGGTAAGTGATTACCGGGTCGTTTCCTAAAGATTTATAAAATTGAGACCGCGTTTGTTATTTGGACAATGACTTAAATTGGTTCGAAGATGATTTGTTTTCTAAAATCCTAAAAATGAGCAAATTAAGGGACAATTAAACCTAACTACAAGAAATCAATATGGGAAAGTAAATTTTAACTAAAAATGCAAATTGAGAATCCTAAATGAGACCAAAAACCCTAATTTCTCAAAAATTAAGCTAAAATTATTTTTTTACTTTTATCTAACCCTAATTGACTAAAAAGTAAAATTAAAGAAAACTAGAACTAAAACGGAGTTAAATTGAGCTTAAAATCACAAAAAACGTGAATGGGAATGAATTATGTTCTTTAAAAAGTGAAATTTTGCAATTTAAACTCTACGGAAGCAAAACTAATTTTCTTAGAAAATATATGATAAAAGAAAATTTTCTAAAAAAGAATTATATTTTTTTGACTTTTTTATAATTTTTTATGAATTAAAAATGATTTTAAAGAAATTAAATGATTAAAAATACTAAACGTTTTATAAAAATCCTGAGAAAATAATGAAAAATAGCTTGAACAATAAGGAATCTAGGAAAAATAAGCTTAGAAACACAGCTTATCGAATAAGTTATAAAATAAGCCAAAACAGCTTATAAACCAAAAAGGGCTAAAATATATATAAAAGATAAATGATGCAAAGATCTAACGGATGAGCTATTGTAGCATGATGGTTGTGTACGTGAGGGTTAAAACACTTGGTGAGGGTAGTAGAGATCCCGGGTTCGAGCCTTGCTCACCCGGGGCTTCCCACTTTCCCAAGTATTTTAATTTTTGCCAATTTTTTACAACTTTTGAAAATACTTAAAAATAAGCTACTTTTGCAAAACAACTATTTTTATAAACCACAAATAAGCTCAGAAATAAGCTAAATAAGACAGAAATGCTTAAACTATATTAATCTACTAAAAAGCTAACTGTTTGCAATTTTTAAGGAGAATAAGCAAATGAAATTGACAAATAAGCTAAAACAGACAATAAGCTATGTCTAATAAGCTAATAAGAAAAAAAATACGCATAAATGATAAGCTAGATAGACAGAAAAGCTAAAAATTCTATAGTAGAAAGCAAATAAGCTCACATAAGCTTATGGCAAAACCAAATAAGCTAAAATGGGCTTATACTATCCTAATAAGCTAAGCTAAACCTAAATAAGCAATTACAATAAGCAGATAAGCTAAAATAAAGAAATAAGCACTTATGGTGTAAACTGTTAACCAAACAGCCCCTTAAGGCATCTTTGAGGTTATTTTTCAATAAGCTAAAGGATCCTTATGGACTTTTGGCTCATTACCCTAAAAAGTATACCTAGAATACTATTTAAAACAACTTTCAAAGAGCATTTTGAAAATCAATTAAGCAATTAAAAAGCACTATGAAAAGACTACTTGCTACTATTTTTGTATTTTTGGGTTTTCTTTGAAAAGATAAAATAAGCTATGCCTGAACTAAATAAGCAACAAACCACTTATTTTTAACCTAATAAGCTAGTTAAGATAAAAATTAAAAAAAACTTCATGCAATAAGCTACAAATCACAAATAAGCAACTTGGTGAAATTGTTAACCCAAACAGGCCATAAAGGCACTTTTGAGCTTATTTTTCAATAAGCTAGAAGAACCTTGTAACTTTTTGACTCATGCAGTCTTAAAGTCCAGCTTAAATTCTATTAAAAACAATATTTGAAAACTATTTTGAAATTAAATAAGCAATGAGAAAGCTATATGAAAACTGTCTATTCTATTTTCTTTTTGGTTTTTCAAAGTTTAATGAAAAATGACAGAATGCTATTTTGCAGCTTACAAACAGATGACCTAATAAGCTAAATTTAACACTTTAAGCTCAAAAATATGAAATATTACCTACAAACTACCTGTGCTACTAATTCTAAGTCCTAGTGACTACTTCAATCTTCTAAAAATTAAGCTAGAAATATGCAGTTTTTCCTTTATTTGCTACTGATGCAGTTTACGCAATGAATGACTAAATACTAAAACTAACAAGTGCAGGCCTAAGATATAGTTTCTACACTCTTTAAACATTAAAACAAAAGCAATGAGAGAAATTAATCTAAGTAAAATAGAATTGAGCTTATAATGCTTACGCTTACTGAATTTTATACTAATAGTCTAACTTATAGTTAATTTTTATAAATGAAAACTAATTTAAGCCTAAAAATTACACTGAATTCTATCTTATAAACCTACAACTAAAGTTCAAATTCAGTTTTAAAAACCAAAGAGACCAATAGGAGTATTAACTTTAAGTTAATTCTGTTATTCCAAACACACCTTTAAAAATACTCAAATCTATTTTATGCTTATAAATTTCAGTTTTAATGCATAAAACTCTATTACCAGATACTAGAGATCTAAAAACAGACCTAATGAACAATTACCAATAAGCAATTAAGCAGGATTAATAAGCTAATGCTCTATGCTACTGTTTTTGGATTTTTATGACAGTTTTATAAAAATAAGAGTAAACAAATTTCAAAGCTAACAAGTAAACAAAACAAGCATACAACATTTATAATAAGCTCAATTAATCTAAACTAAACAGCTAAAAACAGATA
>BQNB010129946.1:3616-19026 GCA_026074375.1 Tanacetum coccineum | reverse complement strand
TATACCTCCTGGTAGTTATAGTTCCTGCTGGTAGTGTTATAGTTCCTGCTGGTAGTGTTATTACTACTGGTAGTGTTATTGTTCTTGCTGGTAGTGTTATTCCTGTTGGTAGTGTTATAGTTCTTGCTGGTAGTGTTATTACTACTGGTAGTGTTATAGTTCCTGCTGGTAGTGTTATTACTACTGGTAGTGTTATAGTTCCTGCTGGTAGTGTTATTACTACTGGTAGTGTTATTTTATATTAATGATATATATCTCGTTTTTGGCATAACTTTTTTGTTATTAGGAGTTACAAGACGATCCTTATATGGAAACGATCGTCTAAGCAAGCTCTACCATATTTCTAAGCCTAAAATCAGATTTTCCATTTCAGCCTCGTTGGGACATAATGACCCAGGAACACTCTATACTGCTTCCGGTTTCATTGCTCTCGCGTGATTTCTGATCCTTTTTGTGTTGTATTTATATTAGTTTATATTTATCCACAAAAAAAAAGGTGTGAGTTCAGGCGAGTCACAAATCATAATCTTTCAAAAATTATGTGTTCAACACTCCAACCCTCACAATGTTTTCAAAAGACAACAATTTTTCAATTGGTCCTATTTTTGAGGGGGAGTTTTTCGAAAAACAAAGTTTTAATGTTCTTGGATACATCATCAACGACCATTCTAATGTATTCAAAACATTATCAAAATGTTCCAAACCATTCATGCTGACCATATTTTCTCCCACAGATTTTTCAAGACATATTTTAATCACAAGGTATTTCAAAAACTAAGTGTTTATTATTATTTAAAATAAGGGGAGAAAATGTAATTAAAATATGATCTATTCGACTCAATGTGCTGAAGAAAAGGTTTTATGGTTCGATCTTATACCCAACAACATCTTAATTTCACGACGAATCTGAAGTCATAAGGTGGTTAGGTTAGGAATCAATCCTATGATCCAACCAGAACCGGAGGATCTACCCAAGGATAATCCAAAGTTAGAAATAGCAGTCCTTAGGTATGATTGGAGATGAATGTATATGGGAATAATGCCGACTAAGATTGAGCTAACACTGGAACAATCACAACAAGGTGTTAGTAATGACGTCCTGGTAAGCATTGAAGGCGTTGAAGAATGAAAAAGAAATGTATGGATAAAGGGTCTAAAGAAAGAAGCCCTCCACACAACTTAAGGCAGAAACCGGGTCAATACATATGCTGTCAGAATCACAAGTTGATTGCTGACATTGAAAACGACATCATGGACCCAGTGATGCAATGCACAACCCTTCCCAGCCATTCGGGTTTCTCTCAACAGAAACTTGTCTCATTTGTCACGGAGATACACACGTTATCTATTGACATCTCACTCCGAGATTGTTGATATTGAATAGGTGGCAATATGCTCCAGCCTCCGAGTACTAAAACCAAAATGCACTAATCGAGTCTAGAGCCAAGAGATCAATAAAAATCTCGTTAGGACACATTCCATTTCAAACACTTGTTGAACATCATCAAGTTCACAAGCTGTTATCAAGAGTCCTACGCAATATCATTGTGATATTTGCCAGAACATCCGAGTGATACTAATGTATTCACAATGAAGATGGAAATCCTGCTTGAGCCAGCATCAAACAAGCTCTTGGTAGGTGACTTGCGAGATTCTATATGAATCAAACTTGTGACAACTGGATCACGAGATGGTCCAGTAAATGAATTGACGGTTGATGAATGTTGATAAAAACATGACACTCTCGATGTGTTACAAAAACACTTTAACGAGTGACACGTCGATTGATTTTCAAATCAATTTTCTCGTTTATCACTAACGTAAACCTGCAGGTCAAACGGTGGTAACGGCAACCTCAATCCCATTCAAATGCTCAATCTACGAAGACATACTATCTAGAAAGCTCAAGATTTAAAGACAAAGACTTCCGCAAACTCTGAAATAAAGCTTTCAAGATGATGAATAGTATGAGCATGTTGGTCAAAGACACAAGATCGCAAGATGGCATAGACGATAAAGACAATGACGAAGGCCAAAAGTAAAGATCGCAAAGCATGAAGGAACAAGCCTACAACTAAGAACAAAGAGAAAGACCAAGACCACATGAGCTTAACGACAAAAGCAATCTCATTGATCTCATGAAGGAGTGTCATCAATGAACTCACTTCGGGGGAGATTGTTAGCCTCAAAATATTGAGTCGAACATGAAGTTCGTTCATTATGTATTTAAGTCTCGGTCAATTAATTAGTTAATGTTGTAATAGAATATTATCGGGAATCGGGCTCGATAGTTAATCTAATATTGTATATGTTTCGGGTTTAATCCCAAGCAAAACCCGAGCCCGGGTCCTAGTTAAATATCCCGCGCGTACCTTTAACGTGACGGGGTATATAAGCTTTTTCTTCTTTAGAAAAAGCTAGTTGTTTCAATATATAAAAATCTTCTTTTTCTCATTCTCTCTAACCTCTCTCTTCTTTCTCTCTCTAAAACAACTCAATCTTTCTTTATCTCTTTTCTTGGTTCGATTCGTGGTTCGTAATATGAAGTGAAAGTGTAAATCGGGTTCCTACAGATCTATCTATAACATTCACGCTCACAGTCCAGTAATTGACAGTTCATGATAAAGGGCTCAGTGGGTTATCGCTACTTAAGCAAACACGTAATCATAGTATAAAATGTACACTTGCGTCTAATTTGTAAAACAAAGCATGTTCTCACCCTAAGGATGTAAATCATTTAAATAATTGTAAAACATAGGACTACGAACTCACCTGAGTGAGTAGTCCTCTGAAAATGATAATAAATATCCAAGTATGAAGTCACACCGTCAAATACCTAAATAAATACGGTCAAGTCTTAGTCGACATATTTTAGGCTAACGACTCAATGTATAAACTAAATTAAATTTTTAAGTTTATATATACTGTTATCACTTGTGTGGTGGTGCACATGATTATTGTATTTGTAATTTCGATGGCTCTTGGGAAACGTATATACTTTGTTAATAAATATTCTTATTTATTAAGTCGTTATTCAAAACTGAATAACACCCGAGTATATTATAATTCGTCCGACTTGTTAAGTGTTTAAATAATTCACTTTTGTTTACAAAATACCCTTGAGTTTCTTATAAATACAAAACAGCCCCTGGGTTTATAATTATGCTTTATTTACATTTTAAACCCTTTAGTTTCAATAATTACACTTTTAGTCCTTCCACTTTACAAAGTTGTAATTTAGGTCCTTATAGTTTCATATCAGCCCCTTATCTTTCAGGATGTTCAAAACAGCCCCTAAACTTAATAAAATCCAAAAATGATAGTTTTAACCCTATAGTTTATACATTGACACTTTTAGTCCTCTAACTTGTAAAAATTGCATTTTAGCTCCATTTAAATCCCAGCAAGTGGCATTTTGTTTCGTTAAGTCCAATTAGGTCATATAAGCTTCCCTAGCTTATAAATAAGCTCAACGAGCTTATTTTTGGCTTAATGGGCCTTATTGGGCCCGTTAGAGTCAAATAAGCGTTCTAGGGCTTCGTTTAAGTTTCAAAAAGCGCAATTGCCTCCATTAAGCTTATTCAAGTCTGTTGAGTTAGAAATAAGCTTGGGAGAGCTTATTTTGGCTTTTTTAAGCTTATTGGGCTTATGAGCCCAATAACTTAACCCGAACGAAAATAATAAGGTCCATTAGGCATCCTTAGCTTATTTCTCATCCTTATTAAGCCTAATAAGTTTGTTTTTGGTTTAGTTTATCCAAATAAGCTAATAAGCTCTTGTAAATGGGCTGTTGGGCCCATTAAGGGCCCGAATGGCTTTTAAGGCTTTCGGTTAGGTCCATTAGGGTCCGTTAACTATATTTGGGTCCGTTAAGTATTTTTGGCTTGTGAAGTGTTACCAATAAGCTGTCTTGAGCTTAGTGTGAGCTTATGGCTCTTATAGGGCTCGTTAATGGGCTTCTTGGACTCGATATGAGCTCGTTAAGCGTCCTAGGGGTTTGGGCTTAATTCTTTAAGGTCCGTTAGCTTTCCTATGGTTGTTATAAGCCTCATTAGTTATTTAAGATCACAAATAAGCTACCAAAGCTTATATATGGCTTATGGGCTTCTTGTAGTCACGAACATGGGCCGTTAAGCTCGTTAAGGGTCCGTTTGGTTTTTAAACACTTGTTAGGGCATTCTAAGGTCTGTGTGAGCTTCCAATGAGCTCATAGGACTATTAATAAGCTCGTAGAGCCTTATGAATAAGCTGTGGGCCCCCGAGTTAGCTTATTGGGCCCATTTGGTCTTGTTCCGTAGGCTCTTAGACCAATTCGGCCCATTAGGGGTTGGTTTAAGGTATGCTTGTTATGATTCAAGTCTTATAAGCTTTCTAGTTTAACAATAAGCTCGAATGAGCTCATAATAAGCTACGGGTCACCATTGGGCAGTTAGGCCCAAACCGTGAGCTCGTTAGGATTACGCAAAGCCTATTGTGGCTTGTTACCCCTCTAGTAACATGCATGTTTAGAAACCAATAGCCATAGTAACTATATGTCGTGTATTTAACCTACATACACGTCACGTTTTACATGCAAACGTTTAGATGGATCGTGTATATGTTCCCAAGCCATAGTGACATGTTCATAACGAAGGTTTGTGTATAGTTTTTCTTATATTTTCATGCATAGGGTTATTGTTTATGTTGAGTCAAGTTTTCATATAAATAAAGCACTTAAGCCTTAGTTTGTCACTAACCATCTTTGTATATGTGTTTAAAATGGGTTCTTGCACCACACGAGTATAACATGTACATATATTGGTTCGTGAACCTTATATGTGTCGCGACACAAGTCTAGAAATCAAAATGGAATTAACTATGAAATGTAAAGTGTCGTATGCGACTTACAAAGGTCCTATAGCTCTTTGTTTGAGAGATAGACATGTAGTAAGCTAACCCTTAGCTCGTAACTCCCTTGTACACTCCTTGTATAAACCTTAGCTTGTGTTGTGGTTTCAAACGTCATAAATGGGTGTGTATGTTTGCGGTTTAAGGTTCGAAGCAAGAAGGGAGGAAAAGTTTAAGTGTTTGAGTTTTATAAGAGTGTAGAATGGTGTATGTGTTCAAGTATTTATAGACAAATGCTTGGTTAGCTCTTTTAGTCACACCAAGAAAACCAAACTATGCCCTAGTCTTGATGGTTTATGGTTTCTAGTTAACTATACATTGTTTTGTTAAACCACTCAAGTACATGTCTTAATTAGAGGTTATTTGTATAAGATTTAGTTAGATACTAGAAATCTTAAGGATTTGTATACATACATGCATGTAGTCGTGGTCTAGGGGGCAAAAGAGAAGCAAATTGGTTAATATCCAATGTGTAATTGGTTAGTGGAGACAATTAGGACTATCATTAGTTAACTAGGAGGTGTACAAGTACTTTAGGATCATTAGTAGGATATTTAGGTATGTGTATATGTGTAACCGGCCCCTATTGGGTCACATACACAAAGTTTATTTAATTTTTGTGTTAAGGTTTTAAAGGTAGGTATTGGTTTGAGTCTAGGTAAGCCTAGGTATTTCCGGGGTGTATCCAAATGTATTATATTGCGAAACGTAGACCTTTTACGTGGCCAATAAAAATAAAATACGCAAAGTAAATAATTATCTTCTTAAAAATTAATTATTACTTGGTTGGTGCAAACCTTAATTTATTTGACGACCATTTACATTAATTGATTATTTCTAGTCTACGCGATTTAGCTTAAAGGTCAAAATTAAAAGTAAACGCGTATCGAACTAAAATAAATTGTGACCATCAATAGAGTCGTACAATGACATAAAAATGAGAAATGTTACAATGTTTAGGAGGGTAAAACCCTAACTTAAAAGTGGAATTAGGGATAGCCAATCTACAGTGATTAGTTTCAATATGTATATAAAGAAACCCTAGAAGGATAGCTTCTGATTATGTGTCTAAGTATGGTAATTAAGGCCATACATTTTAGTGTGCAATCAGATTTGAATTGGGACAGTTTTGAAGTTGTATTTTATTTGGGAGAGTTGCACATGTAATAAGAACTTGGGAATCACAAGGTAGTTAGTAAACTCATAAATGAACTTAGAAGATTTTTGGTATAATTTATAAAGGTCAGCAAGTAAGGTTTTTAAGTTAGTAAAGATACACTAAAATTCTGCATGTCTGAATAAATTATAGTTAACTAGTGTAATGTGTTAATGAGGTGGTTAAGGTTGGGCATGGTGTCGGGGTGACCCATGATGGTTAATCAAACCCTTAGACATCCATCATATGTGTGTTACATGGACTAGAGCTTTTAGCTTGGTCGCGTGTAACCGTGTTTATTTATTTGTATAGTTACGTGATAGGAATTGGAAGCTATGTTTTGAGCATTCAGGTGAGTTACATAGTCCTACTTTTTATTGCGTTTTAAACTTGGGATGAAAATGATGCAAGTGTTGAAATAAGTTTTAAGTTTCTATGATTATGTGTTAGTGTAAATGCATAGAAATTTATGTGACTGATATGCGTTATGTGCTACATGTTATGTGATGTGATATTGATGTGTGGACTAAGTCAGGAGGGTTACTTGCGGGTATCCATGGCCTGTTTAGTGGAAGGTACTGTGGCCTAGTCAGGAGGGTTACTTGCGGGTATCCATAGCCTAGGCTAAGGGAAACCACAAGGACTTTGGTATGATCCGAGAGTGATTGAGGTCATCTGCTTGGTGTCGGAGTGATTGATTGGATTGAATTGCATGTTAGCTTGTATGTTAGTTAGCATAATTGTCATGCAAATGTATTGTTTTATAATCACAGTAATTGGATAAATTGTTTTGGAAATTGATTGGATATGTGTGTCTGAAAACCTATGTTTCTTACCAACCATTGGTTGACGTATAAGCATCATTTCAGGTATTTAGCAGGATGAGGTTAAAGTTAGGAAAAGTTGCCAGATGGACCGTAGGCAGCTGGCGAAGTTTAGTTATCTAGATTTCGTTATTTGTTTTGGATGATGAATGTAATTTGTTTTGCTCTGTTAGGATGTATGAATGTTTGCATGTCATGACGTTGACATGAACTGCCTTCATTTCAATGTCAGACGCCTTTTTGGATTTTGTTGATGTGTTTGGGTATTTTCATGACACTGCGTGTCTATACCTTGTATTTTATGCATGTTTTAGTTCTCTATGTAGACGCCAATGTGTTGTGATGATTCCCTTTCTCGTCACGCCTCGCGTTTCCACCTTGACGAGGTGTGACATTTCTCTCCTATGTGTGCTCGAATTTGGTTTAGCATGTGTAAAAATGTTGTTTAAATCTTGCGGTTATGCTTTTGTGATGTTATATGTTGGGCTTATGATGATTGGTAGAACTGCTTATAGGTTTTACTTGGTAAAACTTAAGTAAAGTAGTTTGAAGATAGCAAAACAAGTTTTGTTTGAAGGAAGCGAAACATGTTTTCTGAGTGAAACATGTTTCACTCATTCCAAGCGAAACATGTTTCACACATTTCAAGCGAAACATATTTCTTTAGTCCAAGCGAACCATGTAAGTCAGTTCTAAGCGAAACATGCTAGGCTCTTCTAAGCGAAATATGTTTGAATTTGTCTGAGCGAAACATGTTTGAGCGAAACATGTACAAGTACATGTTCCAAGCGAAATATGACATATTTACAAAAAGAAACTCTGCCTAAATTTTTTAAAATTTGTGTATTTCTTATGTAAGTTGTCATATTTCATTTTTTAACATATATGTACTTGTATCATGAATTATCTGATCTTGAATATGTGTCCTAAGCTCCCTTGGAAATGTCTTGTTGACTTTTTCAGTGGACTTTGACTAATGACCTTAGTTGACTTGTTCATAGAGTGTAGTAATTATGTCGCGTTTTCATGAAACCTAATCATAGATCAATCATTTCATCAAGAATAACCAAGCTAATCAGTAAAATATATATGTTGTGTATATAAACTGTATTGGTTAATTCTTAAGCAGTGTCATGAATCCTCAAGAAACACAACAAGTTGTTGCACGTGATGAAAAATGGGTTCCATTCTCTAAGAGAGTTAAGATTAGCTCTACCAATATCAGACTGGAAACTACAGTGCCACAGAAGGAAGAGACGTTTCAAGTTATCATTGATCTTGTCAAGAAATCCTCGTGCTTCATGGCTTTCACTATCTTTGTAGATGTCCCAAAAATCTTTATGTAGCAGTGCTGGTATTCTATCAAGAAGGTTCAAGGCATGGATTCTTATGAATTTCTCTTAGCCAACAAGAAGTGTGTGGTCAATGCTAATGTCTTTAGGACAATTCTTGATATCTGTCTAAGAGTGGAAGGTGCAAACTTTACTGATGTACCAGATGATGATACTACACTTGCATTTCTCATCAAGCTAGGTTACAAAGGTCCAATGTACAAGCACACCAACATGTTTATAGACCATATGCATCATCCATGGAGAACTCTGGCAACTATAATCAACAAGTGTCTCTCTGGAAAGATAGCGAGCAATGACAAACTACGTAAGTCTAGAATTGACATACTATGGGGCATGTTCTACAAAGAGAATGTCGACTATCCAGAGTTGATGAAGATCTTACATACCAGATTGATCACAAGAAGGAGAAGAGATCAAGGCGCGAAAACATGCCATTCCCCTGATTCACCAAGGTCATCATCAATTAATTCCTCAAGCAACACAATTCTCTTTTAAACCTCAAGTTTCAACACTATCATACAATCAAAGATGATGATATTGTATGTATATTAAAGTTTGCCAGAATAGGTGAATATTATCAGGAATATGGACTTCCTATTCCTAAGACTATGTTGATAGAAGTAATCAAACAATCTGAATCCTATCAAATGTTCATCAAGTATTCTACTGGTTATTTTCGCCCCAAGAAGAGCATAGGCAAAGGTTCACAAAGAAAGAAGACTGATGATGACTCTCAGGAAACTGTTGATGTATTTGAAGAGTCTGAATCTGAACCTGAATCAGTTAAGAGAAAGACTTCTAGTAAGAGAAGACTCAAGAAGAAAGTCACACTGTCTGCTAATGACAACATTATCTTTGATGATCTAGGGGGAAGTAGTGTATACTACTTTACTTAGTATGGTTTATGAAGTATACTTAATATGTGAGAAGAATTGTTATTGATTTCTCGCATGTACCCCCGAACGAATATTCACCAAGACCAATGACAAGAAGCAATAGTACTTGGTGTGGTTTTTCTTCTACAAAATTCCGCTGTGCACGTCAATGACATATAGAAGATGGTTAAAGCTACATCAAAGTTTTAGAATTTGCTCAAGATAGGGATGTTGGTTTGGGGGGAAACTGATTCAGAAACTTCGTCAAAAATGAGTCTATAAAGAAAGCTTTTCAAGACATGCTGCATGAATTGGGGGAAGTTAATCTAACTCATGCATACTACAATGGTTCCAGAATAAGTAAAGACAATGAAGATCCAAGTTGGAGTACAAGTTTCAAGACCGGGAGAACTCAGAAGACATCTTCAGCTTTGGAAGACTTTATTTGTGTTGTATTTATACTTGTTAGGAACATTGTAAGTAATTACGTATGTCCATATATTGGGGGAAGATTGTTAGCCTTAAAATATGTTGACTAATACGGAATTATATTAGTTCATAAATAGCCAAACACACAGGGACTAGATTAGACTTTATAGAATAGTTTAGTTGTGTTTGGACTATAAATACCCCCTCCATACTTTCATGAAGGGGTGAGGATTCATTATTGTATTTTTCTCATAAGAAGTATGTGTGTGTTTTCTCTCTTCTAAGCATACACACATCTTCACTTTTCTCTCTATTGATATAATATGGCATCTTACTTGTTTAATCCTCTCCGACCTTCGGATCTCTCTAGTTAGTGTTTCTTATTATTAACAATTTTTCAATAAATTCAAAAAAATTCAAATTAACGTACTCAACACTATATATATATATATATATATATATATATATATATATATATATATATATATATATATAATACCCTCATAAATTGAGGGGGAGCATTGAAAATGTTCCTAATACGACTTGTTAACAAGTGGATATTTTTTTCTTAAAATCATTAATATTTGAATCAATTGATATCCAAAATATCAAGAGATTTGACATTTTTGATAAGGGGAGAAAATGTGATTAAAATATATGGCTAAAGATGTGATTTTAAGAACTCAAGTGGAAGCTTCACCCTTCACGTGCTAAACATTTTCGAATATCGATGCACATGTTGAGGGGGAGCATTACTAATGGTTTTAAGGTTGAGAACAATACCAAAAGACCGACCATGTCTGTAATTAATTGGAGTTATAAGGTGGTTAAGATTAAGTATTCATTCCCATGATCCAGCCAGAACCGGAGGGATCTACCCAGGGACATTCCATTAGTTAGAATAGAAGTCTTAGGTATGATGAAAAAAGGAGTAAAGTGAGAAAAGGGAATAATGCGGACTAAGACAGAGCTGACACTGGAACAAACCCAACAAGGTGTAAGTGATGAAGTCTTGGTAAACATTGAAGGGGTTGAAGAATTAAAAAGAAAAGTTAAGATAAAAGGTGAAAAGAAAGAAGCTCTCCCTACACTTAGGCAGAAACCAGGTCAATACATAAACTATCAGAAACACTAAGCTGTTGTCTGGTATTGAAGACAGTTATCATGGACCTAGTGACGCAATGCACAACCCTTCCCAGCCACTCAAGGTCTCTTAAAAGACTATTGTTTCATTTCTTACAGAGATTAAACACATTTCTATCGACTTTCTCACTCCGAGCTAGTTGGTATTGAAAAGGTGACAGTCTGCTCCAGTCTCCGATTACTAAAAACCAAAGTGTACTATCGAGTCTAGAGCCATAAAAGAGATCATACATAAATCTCATTAGGACACTTATCCAAAATATGCTTGCTAATTCACACAATGTGATAACAAGATATATGTCAAGAGTCCTACGCATTATCCTTGTGATTTTGCCAGAATATCAGAGTGATGCCTAAAGTGTATTCACAGTGATGATAGAAATCCTTCCAGAGCCAACATTAAATAAGCTCTGCGATAGGTGACTTGTGAGATCCTACACGGATCAAACTTGTGATATTGGATATCGATTTGCTCCAGCTTATGAATTACGGATGAATTTTGAAAAAGATAAAACTGTTGGTGTGTTATAAAAATCGTTTGCATCTTAACACGCCGACTGATTTTCTAAATCAATTTTCAATCTTATGTTTATGGGAAGCCTCACAAGGGTATCTGGACATAGGAAAGCTGAACACGAATTGATGACTTAATCAGGAAGATAGTAACTTACCGGTTCACTCTTACCGTGTTGTTTGCTATGAGACACTTCGATAATGAGAACGGCTAGTGCAGCTGTGAAACCCTGTCAAGGAGATTCATCAAAATTCTACCTGATCATAGGTAGTATTTATACTGATTAACGAGGAACTGTGGTTGTTACAACCGTATTTGATGAAATGACAAAGCCACTTTCGTCCATATATGTTGTTTATCACTAACCCATTCATGCAGATTTCCTTACGGTGGCAGCAGTTACCCGATGACAAGTTGAAGTCAATACCACATGCTCATACTCGACCGGCATATGTAAAGACATCATGAAAGCTCAAGTACATGTTTCAGGACTTCCGCTACTCTGATACCATACGTATTTCTTGAAGTGATGAAGTATTAAAGTGATACCGCACGTCCTCTATAAAGTGACAAAGTATTAAAGTTAAAGAATTTCAAGAAAGATGGTTACACAGGCTTTTAACATTCAAGAACAGTATGAGCATGTCGGTCCAGAAGTTACAAGATCACAAGAAGGCAAAGATTACAAGATGGCGAAAAGAGATTATGCTTGGTTAATGATCTCAAGAAGTTCAAGATCACATACAAGTCATGATAGAGATACAAGCTAAAACCTAAAAGTCTAAAGATTACTACATCAAGATTCACAAGATAAAGATCATGAAAACAAGACTACAAGCAAAGATTGAAGACATTTATAGAATGTAGAGCTTAAGTTTTTGTAAATTGGAGTGACCTCCCTTAGGGGGAGATTGTTAGAAATCAAGAAAAGAATCGGTCACTACCAATATGTAATAGTATAGCTCGTAGTGTAATATTTGGAAACTTACCAAGCTAACAGAGTCAACATAAGTCATCCTTATGTGACCGGCCATGTAATTGGTATAAATACCCCCTCTCCACACCTTGGAGGGGTTTGGTTGTTCATTTGGTTATTCACATAATACATTTTCCTTTCCTTTCTCTCTCTAAGTGCTACAACCCACTTTCTCTCTCTAAACTTCTTATCTTGTCTAATTGTTAAGTAAATTGATACATCTACAATAATATTTAGTAAATAAACAACATAAAAGGTACAAAAGAACAAATATATGAAAGTTCAAAGATAACTTTATAGCAGATTTAAGGGTTTAGAGAACACTTGCGCTCTTCTATCCCTTCATCATAAAGAATATCCAAACATAAATCAAAACTACAAATATAGTGTAAAAGTACCATTTTAGCAATCCGCCTTTTCTACTATAACATCTCCTGTTTGGTGTCCTGCTCGTGATCTTTCGATGTCATAACTCGTTTTGCTTGTTCCATATTGCCTTTCAGTCAAGAACTGTCATGGAGTTCAGTGGAAAGACGGTTGAAAAATATCAGATGCATACTTTAGTTAAGCCATATCTTCATAGGGAAGATCCTCAATCAGCTGCTACTTTCCTCTAATTTGGCTCACACCCAACAATCTGCATGGTTCTTTATAGACCCTTTGGCATTTCTCAGGGTTGAGTATATGGTCTGTAATTATTAAACAGATTATGATCATCTCTACCCAACATTTTTTCCTGAATAATAACTTAACAGTTACATACCTGGTATGACATGTGTTAGCCTCAAAATATTAAGTCGGACAATGGAAGTTCGTTCATTAATTATATTACGTCTCGGTCATTAATTAATATACGTTGTAACAGGCTAGATGGGTAAACGAGCTCTTAAATGTAAGCTAAATGGTCACGTGTATCGGGCGAAAGCCCAAGTAATCCCGAGCCCAGCCGGTAGAATTACTAAAGGCATGAAAGCTTTTTAGTTTTGATACATATACACCTCCTCAAGGAAAGTGAGGGGGTTGGTCATTTGTAACTTACACATTTGCAAGTAAACAATCTCATTCTCTCTCACTTTCTTTCTCTACTTTCTCTCTCTACAATTCTTATCATCTCCTAGCTTATTTTCTTGTTCATAATATGAAGTGAAGTGATTATTTGGATTTCTACATTTGGTATCAAGAGCCTCGGGTAGATAGTGGTTGTTTCGTGGTTTAATAAGCTCTAAATCGAAATTTTTGTGGCTTATTTTGCAATATAAGCTCACGTCGAATTTTTTTTGGGTCTTATTGGTTTGTTTTGTTCATTCACTTCTTACTTCACTTGTTCTACACCTTCGTGTGTTTGATTCGTGATTATAAGCTCTTAACTTCGTGGCTTATTTTTTCTTTTCGTGGCTTATTTCCTCAAATAAGCTCACGTCTTTCTTTTTTTTTTAAGATTCTTGATTGTTATTTGTTTCGTGTTCTTGCACAAAATACTTGTCCGTCTTGTTTAACATCAAACAAATCAAATCCTTGCATTTCTTGTTGCTTATTTTCGAGCTTATTTCGGCTTATTTTAAGCTTATTCCAAGCTTATTTTTGTGGCTTATTTGTGTTATATCTTATTTTGGTGTGGTCCAAACCGGTCTAACAAGAGGGGAACATAGATCCACAAATTGTGCTTCAAAAGATAGTGACACTATGTTTGTTAGTTTAAGTGGTCCTAACCCGAAAGACACACCGAGCGGAATATGTAAGACAAGCCTGAGCGAAATATGCAGGTTATTATTGCAGCGGAATATGTTTAAGTTCAAGCGAAATACGCAGGTTCAAGTTCAAGCAAAATATTACATTTAGTAAAAAGAAACTCTGCCAAAATTTCTTATAACTCAAGCGGAATATGTTTATCAAGCGAAACATGCAAGACTAAGTTCAAGCGAAATATTACATTTAGTAAAAAGAAACTCTGCCAAAATTTCTTATAACTCAAGCGGAATATGTTTATCAAGCGAAACATGCAAGACTAAGTTCAAGCGAAATATGTTAAATTCGAAGCGAAACATGTAGTGTTGAATTTCAAGCGAAATATGTTAGCTTTCAAGCGAAACATGCAAAGTTGATTTTCAAGAGAAATATGTTGAATTTCAAGCGAAACATGCAACACTGAGTACAAGCGAAATATGTTTCAAATTCAAGCGAAATATGTAGTTTCAGTTTTAAAGCGAAATGTGTAAATTGAGAAGCGAAATACGTAATTTCCAAGCAAAGCGAAAGCGAAATATGCAATTTTTCTTTCAAGCCAAACGAAATATGCACTCTTGCAAGCGAAACATGTTAGTTTAGGAATTTAAACTTTCAAGACATTCAATTCACAACAAACAAACCTTAATCTCAATCAATTTGCATTCACGGTTTTCTATTGATTTTGTAAAATCCCGTGAAAGACACAATTCTCTTCTCGGTTTTAATCATAGACTTGTAAAATCCAGTGAACGTTTATTGCTTTCATTTTACCACAACTTCAATCACAACACATCTACTTAAGATACTAGAATCATGTTTCACTTCATAATTCTTCAATCATTCATCATGACAACTCCAATTGTAACTTCCACAACCGACAGTCAAATGCATAACAACATAATGGCAGCTGGTTCAAGGGATCATCCACCAATGCTTGCAACGGGATGATATGCACAATAATGATCACGGTTCTTACGATACATTGATACAAGACCAAATGGTGATGCCTTACAGAAGTGCATTCTCGAAGTTCCTTACACTCCAACTACTGTCGTAGTTCCAGCTGTTCCTGCAACAGAGACTTCTCCAGCAGTTCCTGAACAAACAACAATCGAAACAGTTATGAATATGACTCCTGAAAACAGAGCTCATTTTGAATCAGAAAAATAATCGATTCATTTGATATTGACTGGAATTGGAGATGAAATATACTCAACTGTTGATGCATGTAAGACAGCTCAAGAAATGTGGGAAGCCATCGAAAGGCTACAACAAGGTGAATCACTTAATATTCAAGATGTCAAGACAAACTTATTTTGGGAGTTTGGTCAATTCACCTCTCACGATGGAGAAACAATTGAGTCTTACTACACAAGATTCTACAAGATGATGAATGAAATGATCAGAAGCAATTTGACAGTTGCTACGATGCAAGTCAATGATTAATTTCTTCAACAACTTCAACCAGAATGGTCAAGATTTGTAACAATTGTCAAGCAACAACACAAGTTGGATGAAGTTTCATA
>BQNB010129945.1:0-19026 GCA_026074375.1 Tanacetum coccineum | reverse complement strand
ATTTGTAAACGTTTATTTTTATCCTAAACGTTTTTACATTTTGTTATTATCAAAACATTGAAAGGTCGAAAAATATAAATAACATTTTTAGACATTATTTGTATTAACAAAATGAATTAAACTAAAAATAAAAGTTTTTTTTGACAAAATAGTTATTTAAATAAAACTTTCACGATAATAGTTACGAGAATTTAAATAAAACTTTCACGATTTTCTAAGCAAACCACATAACGCATGCAATTTTACATTAACCTATAATACAATTCACAAATGTCTGACCTAAGTTTAACTTACAGTGCTACAGTGTCGGGCCAAAAAGTTAGCCCAAATCTGGCCTAAACTAAAAAAAAAGATCCACTGTAGTGACATGCTACAGTACCACAGTACTAGCCCAAAATCTGGCCCAAAAAATTTCTCCCAATCTGACCCAACGTAAATTTTTTTACAAAATGGACCCTTAACTTTTATCTATTTGCGACTTTTTATATAATAAACTTTATTTATTAAATATATAACACATATCTACCGATTCATTCAGAGCAAAAAATACCCGCGGAAAAATACACGCCGAAAGGTCTTCGAATTGTGAACAAAACGAGCCCAATATTGCAATGTTTCTGACATACGTAAATTTGGCCCAAAGTAAAAAAAAACACTGACCCAAACTGAAAAAAAAACTTTACAAAACGAGCTTTTATCTATTTACGACTTTCTATATAATAAACTTTATTATAAAAAAAGTGTACTGCCCCCGCCGTAACGCGCGGGTTAAATTCCAACTCGTTTATCCTCACGTGACTTTATATCTTTGTAGTACTCCAGTTAATTTTAATATTAATTTTTTTCTCTTTCTCTCTCTCCTATAACTTATCATCTTCTCCACGAATTTTAAACCAGCCAAACTCTCATTAGCTTCTACATTCAAACTATATTTGATGCCTCTATTTATGGGGTGATGTTTTTGAAGGGTTAAGAGGTGGTGAGATATGCTCACCAATTCTTACTCAGTCAGACAACAAAGATCTTATCACGTCTGAAGAACGGAAAAACAAACAAGTTTTACGTCTGACCGCGTCTGACCGATCAGAAGTCAAATGTGATTCAAATGTTTTTTTGGCAAAAACAAACGCACCCTAAGATTATGATTCCATTTGAACCACATCCATTTACCAAACATATTGGACACACACTAATTTTCTTTTTAAATCGAAAAACACATTTACAAATTAATTAAACTTATAAATTAACTTAATTAAATATGATTTCTAATTCAATTACTATTACACCAAAGAAAGGAGGAAGAGACAATATTCTCAAAAAGGATCGATCTAGGCGGCTTGTGAATAAACAATATTAAAGAAACAACTAAAAAGATAATAATATACTTTTCTAAAGGTAAATAGTTTTTCTAAAACCATTTTGGCCAGATTCAATGTATTAGGCATAGTGGCAAAGAACAATAATTTGGTGGTCCAAACAATACAAAGATAATAATATATGATTTGGTTTATGAAAATGACGTCTAACCAGATTTTTTTTATATACCTAAAAGATTTTTATATGCGTGTTGCTTTTTTAACCAGCAGACGGTATATTGTTCAAAAAAATTCTTTAAACAAAATAAGGTGTACATCTTTTTTAAGTATGAGCATTTGGACCTGAATTCCGGTACCGAACCACCGGTACCGTACTGAAACGGTACCGACTCCCGGTATACAGTACGGGATCGGTACCATGAATCGAGCAAAAATAAAAAACGGGAGTATTAAAACGGGATCGGTATCAAACCGGGAAAGTTTCGAAAAATTCCCGGAATTTGAGTAGTCTATGTCTTTGAATGAATCAATAACATATACACTGATGCAACGTATTAAGTTTTGTATCTCAATCATCAATACTATTAGTTTTTATATCAGTGCCTTTGTTTTTTCAATGCTTTTTGATATTGAATGTGATAAAATATTAAGGTTTAAACCATACAAGCTGTTTAGTAAATGAATTGATAGGTTATCATACATGTTTGTACAGCTCATGAAATGTATGCATCTTAAAGTTTAAATAATAAAAAGGTCATGATAAAATTATCTATTGATGTTTACTTTTAGGCAAGTGTGATTCGCATGTATCAGTTTGTTTATACATGTGATTTGCATATATCAGTGTATATACATTAGCTTAGTTGTCAGCAGTGGCGGATCTAGAGATTCGAAAGAGGGTATGCACTATTTTAGTAGAATTTTTTTTAAACAAAGCGGGTCGGGTTTCTTCTTATTCGGGTTTGGCGCGATTTAAAAAAAAAGACCCGAAAGATAAAAAATTTATAGGCTTTTTCAAATTCGGGTTATCCGAGTTATGTATTGGAAATTTGTTTTGGATTTGGGTTAATTGATTTAGATGAAAATGATGAACAACTTTAATTGGGTACTAAAATAATAGTAAACATATTCTTATTCTAAATTTTAACTTTTAAACAACAAAGCATAACACATTTCAAACGAGCTTTTACATAAGAATCTCATATATTTATAATATGATTATGAGAAATAGGAGTACAAACTTATGTGGAAATGAACTAAAATTAATATACTGATTCTAAAATCCTAAACGACATAGCACATTTTTGTGAACTTTTTTTTTTGAACTTCACATTTTGTGAGCTAATAATAAAAATAGGAGTACAAACTTATGTGGAAATAAACTAAAATTAATATACTGATTCTAAAATCCTAAACGACATAGCACATTTTGTGAACTTTTTTTTTGAACTTCACATTTTGTGAACTAATAATAAAAAGTTGTACTCATTAAAACTTAAAAGGTTAACAATTAGTGAGCTGGGCCCATGAGAACTGATAAGTAGATGTCATATGTTATTATATTTACATCTCTATTGGGCCTGATCTATTATTAATGTTATTTGCCTTCTTCTTCGTAAAGACAACAAGAGCCATCTGAACTTTCTGGCGAAGAGTTTTTCATTATAATCTGACTTTTAAAGCGCTAAACAATAGTTAGTTTGGTAAGGGTGTGCACCTCATTTTTTATGGGTATGCACTCTTTGTAAGTCCATTGACAAAAGTTCAAAACAAACTTTTTTTAACGCTACAACGAGAAATCACAGGGTATGCATGTGCATACCCTGCCGTGGTTGTAGATCCGCCCCTGGTTGTCAGTTAGATACATTCAAATGGATATTAGTCACAGGTTTGCCAAAAAAAAGAGATGCATCGAAACAGGTATACCATCAACAGATATTTCATGTACAAAAACGGGTGTACAATGGCTAGTCATTTGTGAAAGACTACGATCGCAGTTCAAATTCAAGGTTTAAAAAAAACAGGAATAACCCGATAAGTACCGATTTCCCGTAACGAGTCTCGGTACCGGGTACGGGTACCGGAATCCCGTTCGGTACGGTACCGGTACACACCTTTCATGCCCAGGAAAAAACGGGATTATCAATTCGGTACCGGTTCGAGACGAGATTTTTTTTATATATTCATCATTGTTCAAAAAAAAAGGTGTACATCTTTTATTCCGATATGTGTTTAAAATATGGTTTAACGTGAATTCCCGACTCATCTAGGTGATCGAATAGGTCTCAAGTGATATTTGACATGTTTTCGCAAAGTCTGTGAGTGAAATGAAATATACCAAAACAAGAATAAAACATAATATTACAGAGGATATTTATAAAAGTAGAAATGCCATTATCACAAAAAAAATCACAATTTGCCGTGCTATGGTAATTTAGCATGCCACGTTATTATGTGTACAATTTGGGTTTAATTTGGCATGCTACATTATTATGTGTAAAGATTTGCAATAATTTTACGAACATGGTACTCTTCTGATAAAGAAATTTGTGATCATGAAATATATTAGGCTAATCAATTCAACTTGAAATTGTTTAGTCATATACTCACATGTAAGAGTTTAACTAGGGTTAAAAAACGCTTTTGGTTAAACAATTTTGACACAATCTTATCTAGCGACTAGTTTTTATTTGGAAGAGATTACGTCATTATCGTTTTACTTTAACTTGATAAGTGATCTATTAACTTTTAGCCTAGCATCAAGGTTGTTAAGATCGATATATCAAGATCACAACAATCTACTCCATTCGGTTAGTTTTTTTTCATTCATGTTTGATTTATCATAAAAACAGTAGTTATGCGACCGCATTCTACAGAAATTCAAAACAACTATATAATCGGCCATACGAGCTATGACAAATCTTACGACCATGATGTTCAACCTTTCTACATGACGATCATGCATCAATCTTGTCTTTTTTTTCAAAATCAATTCAGGTTTTAAAATCATACAACCCTACAACCAGAGTTACGATTTTGATAACCTTTGCCTAAATTTCTTTTTCTAATTTTCATTCTTTTATAATTGATGATCATACGAGCTATAACGATGATCTTATGATACTAATATTGGTCCTTTGTAAACAACCACCATATATCGATAGTGCTTGTTCTTTTCAATATCAAGAATCAAGATTGTAAATTATTAATTAGGATCACGATTTTGATAACTTTAGTTTAAACATGCGTTTTAAATTGGGCAAATTATAAAAAAGTGTAGCCAACTTATCACGTTTTATTATTGTGTGTAGGCAACTTTTTTTTGTTAAACAATCAATTAACTTTTGAATTTCCAATATTGTGTGTATTTTGCCCAGATGTAATGACCAATTTACCCTTCACGGTTAACAGGTTGGTTAAAAGACGACTAGGAGGTTTTGGTAGTAATATAGAGCATTTATCTGATAAGATGGGGAGAAGAGATTTAGCCAAATAAAATG
Source organism: Tanacetum coccineum (assembly GCA_026074375.1). NCBI lineage: Eukaryota > Viridiplantae > Streptophyta > Magnoliopsida > Asterales > Asteraceae > Tanacetum > Tanacetum coccineum. The sequence goes on along the minus strand of BQNB010129945.1, from coordinate 14,210 downwards.
AAAGAGTATGCGTGTGTGATATTGGAAGACTTTAATCGAACGAATGCACATTCAAAAGGGCATAATGTTACGCCTAATGTTCCATCTCAGGTACTTTGGTCTCCTCCATCACTGATTCTAGGATATCAAGTGCAAATAGTGTTGCGGGGATTGGCTTTGTGATGAGGTGCCACGATGGGTCAGTTCTGGTCGAAGGAAATAGACGGGTAGCCTACCCGACTTCGGTTATCGAGATTGAAGTATATGTTGTTCTTTGGGTTATCTAGGTGGCTTGTTAAGGGCTTCAGGAACATTATTTTGAAGACAGATTCACGTATACTTATTGACGCATTTATACACAACAAAGAGTTGTTGCACATTAGGGGGGCTCTTCCTATATATACGTTGATTATGTGGCTCGTTTACTTCATGTTCTTGGTCTTTTGTGCGACGTGATGGGAATTGAGTGGCTCATGAGCTCGCTAGCTAGGTTTTATATAACAATGTAGATGAGGTGTATGATGGTTTTGTGCCAACCTCAAATTGAAAAGGAAGGTGCGTTACCTAACAGATCTCTAGCCAAACAAGCCTCTTTTTTTTCTCCATTTCAAGATCTTCGATCTTCGATCATTAAATCAAGATCTTCGATCTTCACCAAACCTCATCTGCTTATGGCGATCATCAAATCTTAATCGGTGATTGGCGATCATCAAATCTTAATCGGTGATCCCCCTTATTCAATTAACCTTACCCACAATTAAATAACCTCATCTTAATCAAACCTATTGATCTCCCTTCAATCCAAAATACTTCTATTGTCTGCTCATGGCCTTTAAATCTCGTAGTAACGCGGATCATACCCGCTTAATTTCCAAATCCATCTTCATCACTAATTTTCCTGATGTCACAACCTCGAAAGATCTTTGGGTACTATGTCAATCATATGGGACGGTTGTGGACGTTTTTATACCGAATCGTATGTCTAAAGCTGGGAAAAGGTTTGCTTTTGTTCGCTTTATCAAAGTAGATAATGTGGAGAGGCTTGTTGGGAACCTATGCACGCTATGGATCGGACGTAAGCATTTACAAGCTAACGTGGCTCGCTTTGATCGTGATTCGATTCCTTCTAAACGTGTTCCTCATAAGTTCAATCATGTTGCTCCTACACCTACGTCCTTTGTTTCTGCTGTGAAGGGTGTTTCGTCTCCGCCCATACCACTTGCTTCGTCGCCAGCTTTGGTCTTAGATGATTCGTGCATGGTTGCAAGAGATCTAGACAATTTTGTCATGGGGGAGGTTAGACAATTTTCATCTATTAATAACCTAAGTGTGTTGTTACATAATGAGGGGTTCATGGATATCGAGATCGTTTACTTAGGAGGATTATGGGTTATGATTAAGTTAGGTTCTGCCAAAACCAAACTTAAATTCATGAAACATACGGGGGTTGCTTCTTGGTTCGTTCGGTTATGTAATGCTCAAAATGATTTTGTTGCCAGTGATCGTATTGTTTGGGTCGATATAGAGGGAGTACCTCTACATGCGTGGTCTCATGCTACTTTTCATAAGATAGGTTCTCAATGGGGAGAGGTCATGGAATTAGAAGATGGTAATGAAGACCTCTTTGCTCGGAAACGCCTATGTATCAAGACAAAACATGCTAATAACATCCTTGACAGTTTTAAGATCATTGTGAAAGGGAAGGTTTTTCAGATTCGAGCTAAGGAGCTGTTTGTTTGGTCCCCGTCCTTTAAAGAAGTCCCCGAGGTGGTTCATTGTTCAGATGACGAATCCGTTAAGAATGAAGCAGACATTAATGTTGTGGATAATACTGTTAACAACGAAGGAGAAGAGAGTGATAGTGAAGCAGTCTCTGATACTTTTTTTGGGGATAATGGGGACGCACAAGAACATGATAATGAAGTTGATCAGACACTTAATGATAAGGAGGTTTCTAAAGACCCTTTCAATATTTACGATTTACTTAATAGGCATAAAAAGGAAGTTGGTAATTCTGGCATGGAGTCTAGCATCCCTTATCCGCCAGGGTTTACACCTGAAAAAGTTAATGTTACTTTTGAACAAGAAGCACAAGAAGTTCAAGGAGAAGAATGTATTCGTTCTCATCATAATTCAGATCGTTGTAGTTCGCGTGTTTTTGAGGAAGTGGAGAAATCTGATATTAACATTCAGTCAGATGGTAGGGTTATCAGGGACATACGAAAGGAGGGAGGCTCTATATTAGATATTCTTGACGAGATGATTAAGGTAGGTCAAACTATGGGCTTTACCATGGATGGATGCACCAAGGATATGGAGAAGATCATTGGATCGAATGGAGGTCATGAAGTGTTCCGATGAATTGTTTATCCTTAAATATACAAGGCCTCGGTTCCAAGGCCAAAAAAGATTGGATTCGGGAGTTAACTACTAAGCATAAAGTTAGTTTGCTAAATATAAGGAGGACAAAGACAAGCATCGCAGGACCAAGATTTTTGCAGAAGGTGATCTTGTTATGGTACTTTTACGAAAAGAACAATTTCCAATGGGCACATACAACAAGTTAAAGAAGAAGAAGGTTGGTCCTTGTCGAATTTTGAAAAAAATCAACGACAATGCATATGTCGTTGACCAACCTGAAGACATAACAATCTCCAATACCTTCAACATTTCAGATTTGGTTGACTACTACTCTCCTGACGAACTCCTTTATCCTAATGAGAACTCGAGGTCGAGTCCTTTTCAAGTGGGAAAGAATGATGAAGGAGATAATCTGGAAAAAGATTGAAACTTGGAGAACAAGAAATCCAAGTAAATCTGGAAACAAATTATTACTTAGTCAACAAGGAATCTAAATCACAACAAAATTTTCTTATTCTTATTTTTATTTGTTATTTAGGATTAATTATGATACCTTTTACTTTTAGTCAGATAAGAATTAGGATTCTTATGTCTATATAAACCACGTTTCAACATTCTGTATGCATTCAATTTTTCATTAATAAATCTCAATTCAACTTTTGTTCTTCTCTATTCGTGAAGTCAATAATATATTAGGTTATTTGCGTATGCAACTTTCCTGTTCATTAGCGTTTGTTGTGAACAAAATCAATCAGCCTTCCGCTGTCCTACTTCACATTTCCACCCATAATCTACACCATTTGTTTAGACATACACTATTAGTATAACGCGGTGTTGTATTGCGTGTTTAGCGTGTTTTATTACATCTATACAAATGATGCATGTATAAAAAATGAGTTTTGCTAACAAGAAGTTTAAAGGCTGTGGTTAAAAGAATGTTTTTTTTACAACTTGATGTAATAAATTATTTTAGCCACATTATTATGCATCTAACTTTTTCAAGATTGTTTCCACACTTTTAATTATTTTCATTTAATCATAAATTCATTAATAGCCGTATAATAATTACTAATATACACAATAGGTGAAGGAAACGACGGCGTTTTGACTGCTGCTACAGTAACGGGCTGCCCTATTTTGGGCCAGCCCAATTTTGGTTTTTTTTTTTTTTTTTTTTTTTTTCACACTCTTTCAAGAGGGATTACCATGTAGGGGAGTCGATATTTTAGTATTCGTAACTGAAACGTTGGTTTCCGCCCGCTGGTAGCCGCGATGTATTTGAAGCCGCACTTTATAAGTGTGTAAGAAGAATGAAAGGGAAATAAGGAGTGGTATTGACGTGAGAAGGTGTAGTGGATAAATCTCGTGGAGGAGAAGCACGGGGGGATGATAGGCATGCGAAGGGGCGACAGAGATAGGATGAAAGCGGAGGGTGGAAAGAAGAAGAATGGGAGCAGAGAGAGTTGGAACTGTAGCGTGGGATGGTATGGGAAGGGGAAATCTCATCGCCCCTGAACTCGGAAAAGCAATGAGAATTTCGTGGTAAGTGAATAATGGGTGCGAATGGTATGCAAGAGAGCGAAAAAGAAGATGTTGCACATTTTATCAACTTCTATTTATTGTGTGTATATAGGGACCTAGTCACGAGTGTGTGTTTGTAGTGAGAGTAGACAATCTGCAAGGTGAATGTTAACCTGTACGGAAAAGTTGGTTACATAATAGGAGGCTAGTAAAAAAAAAGTGGGCCTGCACCAGAAACGTCCAAACTAGAGCAGTACAGCGTGAAAGAAGGGTAAGTGGAAGTTCGAAGAGAGTGTGCACTCATCCACCTACCTCTATCGCACCCCCTAACCCCCGAACGTTGTAACAAACTCCTAGGAATTTACTTACAACTAAAAGTACAAAATTAATTAGCCAAATTATTATGCATCTCAACTCTTACACGACAGAATCCAACAAAATAATATAATTTCATTTCGATTAAAAATTCATATAATAGCAGAATAATAATTTGTATTAACCCAAAGCCAAAAATTGCTTTAAGTTGTCATATCTATAACAAATGGATAAAGATCTTCTCATGTACAAAATGAAAAAGATAAATAATGTTGAGGTTATATGAGCGGGAGCAAAAAAGTGAGTCATCACTTGAATGACTTTTATAGTATTTTATTCTAATCAATGTTCACATCACACCAACTTGAACATACCTCTCATTCATAATGGAACGAGTGAGAATATACGCGCTAATGTTTGGCGTACTAGCTATAAAGGCTTTAACTTGAAGTCTAATAAGCAACCAAACATCGCCAAACATCTCTATAAAAAATCTTAATCAAAATATATAATAGAACAAAATTACCAAAATGTCATTTGAACATTTCAACATTAATTGATTGTTATTCAAAAGAGCTAATTCTCTTTTTTCCCCAAAAGATTTTGGTGTATGCATCTTTTGCTTTAAAAAATAGTATGTTCCACACAAGCTTCAGACGACCTAAATATAAAAATTACTTCAAAAAGCAATACAACCACAAAACAATATTATTTTTGTACTTTTTTACAGTACTTTAAAATTGTACTTTTTTGTACTTTTAATAATTTTTAATTAAGTCTCTCCGGTCGCTCCGAGGCATTTACACTGTGTTCTCGAGTTCAAATTTGAAGAGAAAAAAAAAAAAAAAACTTAAGTAAATTTGTGTTTTAAGTTTTTTTAAAGAAGGAAAAGAAAGGAGTGAGAGAAAAATGAAAGAAATTTTTTGGCTAAAACTTTCTTTTTAAAAATGAGAGGAAATTGAAAGAAAGTAATCTTTACATGATAAAAGACATAATTCTATCATTGTTTTATAACTTAAAAGTTTTTAAGTTTAAAAAACCACATCAAACATGGGTATAAATAGTAATTCAATCAACTTTCCTATTCCTTTTCTTTTCCTACAACTCAAGAACCCAAAAAATATATTTACTAACCTACTAAAATTTTTCTTTCCTTTTACTTTTCTTTTCTTTTCTTCTCTAAGGTTAAAACCTCGATAGCACACAACCGTTAAAGAAAACATACCTAGTTTATTGAGGCCAAAAGCACAGTTGCATAAACAATCTTTTAGGGAAAAAAAAATTAGCTCCCAAACAAAAAAAGATAGAATCAAACGAAAGAAAAGCAAACCCAACCCAACTACATCTTCTTTCTAGATTCCAAACATATTATGTGGTTAACATATTGACAACAACCCCCTAACTCTCCACCGTACACGTGTCACAATCTCAACCGGACAGAGTCTCTATAAAGATCAGCCCCAAATTCATTAATCTCATATCATCTCATTCAAAGTAACAACAAACCTAAACAATCTTCTTCTATTCATTCAAGGTATCATTCTTCTTTCTATTCGTTTTAAATTATTGATTATTCGATCTGTTAGTTTTCCATGCTTAGATTAGGTCATCTATTAGCTGGGCGGCCGGGTATCGCCTAGCAATTAATCGGTTAGGCGAGATTAGTCGCGGATTAATCGGATTGGATTTTTATATATGTAATTATAAATTTTGATACTATATGTCCAATTTAGCCGATTTGGCCGAGTTTTATCCGATTAATCAGACCGATTTTTGACCAAACCGATAAATAAGGCCGATTAGTGAAAATCAAAGCGGTTAAACCCGGCCTAGCGCCTAGGCGCCTTTTGCAACACTGATGATATATTCAGATGTGGAGTTTTTAGTAATCGAATTGTTGCTTAATTAGATATTCAGTTGTGATTGATTTCCAAAACATTGTTATAAATTGTTTTCTGAGTTTCGATATATTTGTTGAAATATGTTAGCATCATTAGCTATGTGAGTTGTATAGGATGCAATAACAAAAAGCTGGTCTTTCAATTCTAGAGATGGCATTAGTTTAGGATTAGGTGATGAGTTGCTGGTCTTTTGTTATAACGGATTAACGAGGTCCCGATATATTTTTTAAAATAGTTTGATGTATATTATTTTGTCTTTTGGGTTGTGATTGTAGCATTATGTGTTGGTTAGAGGCTGTATTATTGAACTTAGAAATGTGTAATTATGATGCATGTGATGAGCTATTGATGATATATTCTGATCGATGCAAGGCTTAATAACATGTGTAATTGCGTTTATGTACTTACAAATTCGAGGTTTTTGTGCAGATGCAAATCTTCGTTAAGACCCTCACTGGTAAGACCATCACTCTCGAGGTCGAGAGTTCCGACACCATCGACAACGTTAAGGCTAAGATCCAAGACAAGGAAGGAATTCCCCCAGATCAGCAAAGGTTGATCTTCGCTGGTAAGCAGCTCGAGGACGGTCGCACCTTGGCCGATTACAACATCCAAAAGGAGTCCACTCTCCATCTTGTGCTCAGGCTTAGGGGAGGAATGCAAATCTTTGTTAAGACCCTTACTGGCAAGACCATTACTTTGGAAGTCGAGAGTTCAGACACCATCGACAACGTGAAAGCTAAGATCCAGGACAAGGAGGGAATTCCTCCAGATCAGCAGAGGTTGATTTTCGCTGGCAAGCAGCTTGAGGATGGTCGCACCTTGGCCGATTATAACATCCAGAAGGAGTCAACACTCCACCTTGTCTTGCGTCTTCGTGGTGGTATGCAAATCTTTGTTAAGACCCTTACTGGTAAGACCATCACTCTCGAGGTTGAGAGCTCCGACACCATCGACAACGTTAAGGCTAAGATCCAGGACAAGGAGGGTATTCCTCCAGACCAGCAGAGGTTGATCTTTGCCGGCAAGCAGCTCGAAGATGGCCGTACCCTTGCTGACTACAACATCCAGAAAGAGTCGACCCTCCATCTTGTGCTCAGGCTTAGAGGAGGTATGCAGATCTTCGTCAAGACTTTGACCGGGAAAACCATTACCCTTGAAGTTGAGAGCTCTGACACGATTGACAATGTCAAGGCCAAGATCCAAGACAAAGAGGGAATCCCACCAGACCAGCAGAGATTGATTTTTGCCGGTAAGCAATTGGAGGATGGGCGTACCCTTGCGGATTACAACATCCAAAAGGAATCGACCCTCCATTTGGTTCTTCGTCTAAGAGGTGGTATGCAGATTTTTGTGAAGACCTTGACCGGCAAGACAATCACCCTTGAGGTTGAAAGCTCAGACACTATTGACAATGTGAAGGCAAAGATCCAGGACAAGGAAGGCATCCCTCCAGACCAGCAGAGGCTTATCTTTGCAGGGAAGCAGCTCGAGGATGGACGCACCCTTGCTGATTACAACATTCAGAAGGAGTCCACTCTCCACCTTGTCCTCCGTCTTCGTGGTGGTAACTGAATTAAATCTCAGTTCTTGTCTTTCCAGTGGATGTTTGTGGATGTGTCTTTATGAATGTTTTATGTTACTCTTTGCAAGTGTCGTGAACAATGTGGTACTCGTTTGATTCAAAATAATAATAATTCTGTTTGGTGACTTAAGTTTTTGTGAATGTTCATGTCTTATTTTGCCTTGCATAAACATAGTTTGATTTGGTTGTTTTGAGCATATAATTTGTCTTATTGGCTTAGCATAAACTAGTTCAAGTGCGCTAAGTGTGGCTTTGGGTTTGGTTGTGTTCGATCAAATGGTTAGTCTCGTAAGCTTGGCACGAACCTAGTTCAAGTGCGTTCAGCGTGGCCTGAACAAGATAACTGTTAGTGCACTATAAGTGGTTTGGTAAGTCGGTTGCCCCATATAGGAACACATAGTTTAGACGAAGTATGTTTGTTGTAAACTGGGCGGTCACAATAACAATGGATCCTTGTCTCAAGTAAATCCAGGATTAAGGGTCATAAGCTCTAACGTCAAGGATGGTGTTAGTTGTAAGTTTAGATGTCGGCATCGTTTTGGTTTAACATCTTTAGGTATGGCCATTTGTCTCTGTTCATATATATCACTTTGGTTCATTCCATCTGTTCAAATACAGTAATGTTTATGGCTACTGTCCTTGGGTTATTCTCGAGGATGGTAATTCAAAGCCGAATAAAGAGCGGCAAGGGTACCCCCCCTCCCCCTCTCCACCCACCCACCACCACCACCACCTTAACACTAACACTAATAAAGCTTCAGTGATTACTGAACCAGTTGCATAGCTTCGATGTTCCAAGCCATTTTAAATGCTTGTATGTTTATTATATTTTCCAGTCAAGCTGGGTGAAAATTCGTAATTCTGACTTCTCTTCAACAATCATCAAGTTAAATGAGCTGGAGGTTTTACTGAGCTATTGCACCAGCTTTGGTCCATTCAGAGTGTTAAGGTTAGAGTTTTCTATGCTCGGGCTGTGTCTGTTCTTTAACACATGTAGTCAGTTTCTGTCCTTGAGTTGGATTCGAGCAAACAGAAAAGTACAGAACTACAATTTCAATTTTAAGCATAATTATGGGTTTTCACAACGTCTCACTTCATCTTCAACTGGTACCAAATCGATGCCTTTGAAACCATCCCCATGTTACATAAAGCTAGGCAAGTAATTGCACAGGTACATGATGTTGCCAATCAGTTACGTTTGAAATGAATCAGAGTTTGAGGACATGGGAAAGGCCAGAGGGGTGTAATGAATGCGTGATAATGGGGTTGCGGGGTTGCAGGAGATCAATAAGGATAGCAGATGTAGGAATGATCTTCGCGCTATATACATCAGCTCATTACTCCAAACAACACATACGCTGATACGCATATCAGCATTCACCCGTATTCCTTAATGTCATCTTCTTTAGACAATCATAGTATATAGTAACGATTCTCCCACATTTGGTAAGATATATGCAAAAAGAGTTGCGTTTTTTACACGATCCCAAAATCAAAAAGTGAAAAATAACATTTTAGAGGAAATAATAGGGTTCATCTAAATATATTCTATTTATACATCAAAAATCATTAGCATTAACTTAACCTACAAAAATACTAGATTTAAAAACTCGTGCATGCAACGGGGTTAGAAAGAAGACAACGTAAAAATATCAATAACAAAAACAGTAATAAAATTAGTTTAGGTGTATTAAATAATCTGATTTAAATATAATATAAAAAAAATTAAATTTAACTTTATTAATAAGTATATGTATAGTAAGAATTATATAAATTATATGAAGATAATAAATTTATTAACTATTAACAAAAATTACTTCAGAAATAAAATTTAGTAATATACATTTATTTGATTATAACCTGTTATTTATGATTCGAAATAGAACACCCACCAAATCCTCACAGCGAAACTAACCTTTAGTAGCCCGAAATTCGCTGAAGTGAACCCACCAAGCCACAAGGGGAATTAATTTTACTCCTCATATATTCGAACCATGTCTTCCACTAAAGAAAATATGACAATGAAAAAATACTTTTTCATAAATTCAATTGTTATACATTTTATGTACGTAATAAACCAAAAGAAAGAAAATGTAATTTCTTTCAAACCCATCATGATAGCTATAAAACTCTTTTTCTATATATTCGAACAATTATGTGCTTACGACGTTTCTACTTCGTCTTGTAACAACATGGTTTAATACCGATATGAAAAATTCGCTAAAAAGTTCTAAGGGTAGTAATTTGATCGTGTAATTTAAATAATTTTACATCTTATATTTTAAGTAAGAAGTATTTGCGTTTTTATTTTAAAATATAACAAGGAGAGTCCACATAAAATTTAAGGGGATATTTGTTTATATTTAAAGTTTAATATAATTTGTAAATTTATAAATTACATTTAACTCCCATATAATTTATTAAAAATTTAAAATTAAACCACTAAAGTTTTTTTAAATGCCATCATTTTTTCCAATTTTTGTTTTCATAAATTGACACCATATATTTTTTATGTGTTTTTTTTTTCTACATCAAAATTCTCTACCAAAATTTTTTAATCTGACAAATAATTTAATTTGAGCTTATTTTATTACCAATCAAATTCACGATTTTGCCTACGTGGCAAAATCAATAAGTCATCTGAATAGGGTCCAACTTTTTAAATTCATAAGAATTCAATTCGAAAATAAAATGAAAAAAAAAATTTATGAAAAATATAGAAGATTATAAAAAATAAGAATAAAACAAATATGAGAAAACACCGAAATGAAGGTAATTTCAATTTTTATTATATAAAAGAATGTCATATTAAACTTACCATTAAACTGTCATTATATATAACTATGGCCCCCCCTGCACACAATAAAAAGACTTAACCCTTATAACTCTTCACCAGCCTATACCGTCACATCAGCCACCACTTCCGGCCACCACCACCACCCATCTGCTGATCCCCCCCGGCCACCACCACCACCATCGGCCGCCGTCAATTCTAGCCACCACTCACCAGCACCACTTCCATTTATCACACCACTATTGTCATCTTAATATACTCAATATACTTTAGACCACTATCGTAATCTTTGGTTGAAACCCAACTCAAAAGTTTCATATTATGTGTTTCATCGACCGTAAGTGTTTGCGAGTGTTGCAACAAAGATGTTGAGGTGAACTATGGGGAGGGATTGAATGCACGGTGGTGCCCCAAAGGACTGTCGCACCAACAAAAAAAAAAGAACGAATGCAATCTGAAAATATGAGCTACAAAATATAGCTTCAATTCTTAGTTACAAAATCGACAAGCACAATCGGTGGTTTTTGGTTTTCGCTTGAATTGGATTTTCGCATGTTACAACCGTTTGCAATTACATTTAGATATTTTCACGTTATATTTTAAACGTTACACGAAACACTTACCACAATATTGCATATCCTTAATTATCGGCCGCTAGGGATTTTCTACTTTGGTGATCATGAATTACTAAAAACCAGCTCTTAAAAAAGAAAATTAAGATGCATGTGTGTCCCGTGAAACCCCGAAATTAACCACCTAGTTCCGTCCCTTGTCATCAATCCAAACTTTAAACCATTGATCACAACCACATCACTCGGATCACAATCAACACCGCCCACCATATCTTCAACTCCCAACTGCTACATAAGATCCTGCTACATTTTCTCACCATTAAATAGAACCGAGATTATTATTTGATCTACCTTACATCATAACAAAAACTAAAATAAGTACTTGTTTTCCATCTAGTTTGCTATAGATTCTCCTCGGGTGATGGTGAGTGATTTTTTTATCATCAAGTAGCTAATGGTACCAATTACGACATGATTCTTCAGCTCTAAACAGGGCCCCAAAAATTTTAGGGGCATCAAATTTATCCCGTTAACAATTATATGCATTATTTATTATACACGATGACAGTTTATATATAAAATGTTTTTTATCATAGGACCTCATTATGTAATTTCGTTCAGGGTCTTTAAAAATTTCATAAATTTAGAGACGGCCCTGTCAAGTAGCTAATGGTACCAATTACGACATGAGCTTCTCTCTTTTTCTAGTTACCATATACATAAGAAAACACAAACAAAAATTCAAAGCAAGTGGTTCCTGAAAGGCTGAAACAACCAACTAAACAAGCATCAAAGATTCTCTAAGGACAATATATATAGGTGCATGTAGAACATTTGCCGCAGCAGTCACTTATCCTCGTAAAGTACTCCAAGATGATTTCCCTCTCAATTGTAGCTCGTTCAAGAGAGTCATAAGGAAACTTGCGATAAAACTCTTCTTCAAATTTCACAAAAAATATGATACCAGTTAGGCCATACATAAAATCATGATAATCTCCCTTTGGTTCTAATGAATAATAGGGGTCTTCAATCCACAAAGAAGGGTTTGAATTGGCGAACATAAAATCATGATAATCTCCCTTTGGTTCTAATGAATAATAGGGGTCTTCGATCCACAAAGAAGGGTTTGAATTGGCGAGAACACCCTGACCCGGGGTGCTTTTTGGCACCAGTCATTGTTCACCCCAAAAGGAATAGCTCCGGCAACTCTTTTGGCCCAATGGGGCACCAACCGGAGTTGGATGATCCAACATCATACTAACGAATAAAATGAGGCCTCCCAAAATCAATAGCGAGACAAGAAATAAATAAGCCAAGTACTTCCAGTTCCATATACTTGTCACAAATTTGATTTTCCTAACTTGGTATATTTAAGGCATTTTATGGGCTTATTATGGGTCCTAGCTCAATATACTTGATTTAAAATTATAGTGTTAACCGACTATCTTTATATAAATATACTCCTGCAACTCATTCTCTCGTTAAAATATTATTTTCTCTTTCCTTCATCTATACAATTAATACATACAACAAATCTATAATTTTTTACCATTTATCAACAACCAACCTAACATATAATATTATTTTTTTAATTTTAATTTAAATACTTAAAATTTCATATAAAATTATATATTAAATAAAGTATTTATTTTATAAATATATTTTTATAAAATGATTGTTTTATAAAAAATAAAACATAATACACATTATTTAAAACCTTATCATTCACTTGTAAAATTTATTCTAATTAAATAAAAATATACATGTGCATTGAAATTGTGCCATGTGGCAAGGTTGGAAGAAAGATTGGAAAATCATGTGATGAACCGATCGGTTGGTGGTTGATGCATTCATTTTGTATTTATGTGAATTAAATATACTCATTAAATGGGATGTCCTTGTAACCAGTTGGGCAAAAGTCATAAGTAAAGATAGTCCTAGAAAAACAACGATCCTTTTATTGAATTTTCTAAAGGTATCCTTCTTTTTTATTCTTCATATACTAAACTTCTTTTTTCGATATACTCGCTTGTATTAATCAATATACATCTGTGTTTTTATTCTATATATATGGATTGAAGTGGAAGGAGGCAAAAGTACAGTGACGGACCTAGGAATATCGTTTGTGAGGGGCAAATTTTTTTTTGGCAATGGCAACAAAATGTGAAAGAAAAAACTAAGATCGAAATGATAAATCAAGTATTTTTAGTTAGAGATAAGGATTTATAAGACTTTAAAGTGTTGAATTTGGGTTTTAATACGTGAGTGGGGGGCAATTTGAATCTCGAGTGGGGGGACACTTTCGAAAAAATGTCAAAATTACACTAAATTTTTGACTTTTTCGACGAGCCATAGGCGGGCACTTGCCCCCCATATTTAACAAATAGATCCGTCCCTGCAAAAGTTCAATAAAGATTCATTTTTTATCATAGATCTCAAAACTCCATCTCAACCATTCATTTTTTCATCAAATTAAATAAAACTCACTTTCTACCTCTTTTTTTAAAATTAAATATCTTACAAACCGTTAATCGTTACGTAAAATGAAACATACCATTGCAACGAGAATTAAATCATCTTTCTAACGAGGGACACTTTGATATACTTTCGACGAACTTTTTTTTTAATTTTATTTTTTAGTCACGTCTAGAAAGATCACATGTGATTCTGGAAAATCACATGTGATTTGTATTTTACAAAATCACATGTGATTTTGTAAAATCACATGTGATTTACAAATCACATGTGATTTTTTTCAGACGTGACTAAAAATAGTCGAAAGTATATCAAAGTGCCCCTCGTTAGAGCATCCAATATGGTGGGTTTATGAAAAGGTCTGTAAATATGAAAAGGTTTATGTTTCATTTCAACCATAGTGGACACTTATTTCATGTCTGTGTGGAATAAAGAGGTCCTAATTCTTGAATATCTTTATAAATTCAATGCATTTAATTCATTTGTTATAAAAGACATCTTATAAAGTTGTAAAGGTTTATACTATAGTGAATGTATGTTTATTATATCAAAAGGTCTAAAAATTATTGGTGTATTAATGTATAAACCTTTATAAAAGGTTTACCATAGTGGATAGGTTCATAATATTAAACTGCTTAGATGACAGGAGTGTTACATGTGCTGAAGATCCATCATGTTTATGAACAAGCTAATGAAAGATTGTACTT
>BQNB010129943.1:0-17098 GCA_026074375.1 Tanacetum coccineum | reverse complement strand
TTTCCTAAGTATCTATAATCTTTTCCATAAATAAATAACTTGATACATATCATATAAGCAGTACTAACTTATTAATAGTTGTAACTTCTTAGCAGCATTAACTTCAAGCAATCTTAATCTCTGAGCAGTACTAATATTCACTAGCACTAGTAACCACTTAGCATATTTTCTTTGAAGTTCATGAGCATCACTAAATCCAGTTGAGCAACATTAACACAAACATGAGCAGCAATAATTCAAATAGCATCAAAAAGACTTTTAATCCCAACACCTTCTTCCCATCTTTAGTCACCCAATATACTTTATCAACTACATTGTTCAGAGTTGGGTTAGGGATACTAAGGATATTAGGAGAGATAGCAACCCATTCCTCAAGTCATACCCACACACCATTTTGTATCATGTCACTGATTTTGATATTGCTGTCAACATTAGTCAGAGCTTCAATTAGGAAGACTTCCTTAAGTATGCATAGCTCAGACTTTGTTGTTACCTTGCAGAAATCATTGTTGTGAATTTAGATAGTAGCTCAGACAACAACAACTCAGACTCATATAGCACTTCTCAAATTAGCACTTCTAAGGAGATAGATTATGACTCTCCAGAACCACCTAAGAGTTTGCTCAAATGGTACTACTATTTGTCAGATGCATACAAGGACAATGGCAGGTTTTGGGGTTCAAAATCAGGATGTAATGAAAGTGATGTAAAACCTTCTTGGAAAGACATTGAAAAGGCTAAAGCATGTATGTTGGCTAAAGCACAAGCATCTGAGGCATCTTCTAAGGCTAAAGTAGAAGCATGTGGGTCAAAGGTTAAAGTAGAAGCATGTGGGTCAAAGGCTAAGCTACAAGCATCAACTAAAACACTCATTGTTAAAAGCCCTATACCAATAACAAATTGTGTACTTGGGCTTGCAAATGCTATAACCTGGGATGCTATTAAAGGCAAGACTTTGGAGTGCGGATACCCCCAACAATGACTTTTGCTGAAGTGAAGATAGGGAAGAGGAACCTTAGAAGTGGAAAGTGATGTTAATATACTTTAAAAACAATATGCCTGTAACTGAATTTATGATGTTAGAATGGTTTGTGTTTGGTTAATGAAGTCAGGATGTTATATTTTAAATTGTGTTATCTACTTATTTTATTGACAAATGTGTGTTTTGGTTAGGATGTTATCTGCTTATTCTTAATTTTCTTTTGCAGAAATAATTAAGATAAGCTCAAACAGCTCAGAAGACAGGAAAGGGGCATCAAAAGCAACTGCTCCTATATTTTATGGGCCATCAACACAAGGATTGCTAGATGCTTATGGATATAACACAATTGAGGAATATCTATCATGGAACTACTTTCCAAGCACAGACAATGAAAGCACAGACATGGAAACCACAGACAAGAGAAACACAGACAAGGATTGCATTGTTGACTCTAACTCTGCAATGTCTAAAGGTAAATATGTACCAGTTTGCAAGAAACACAAACCAAATATGTATAGCCATGTACCAGTCACAGGATCTGTGCTGGGACTACCAAATGTTACTACATGGGATGAAATTGAAAAGAAAATAGGAGCCAGGAAATCAAAAACTTGTGCAGATAAGGCAAAGGGGAAAAGAAAGGTGTCATGTGGAAGCTGATCATGCTCTAACATGTATTAGATGTTAGCTTTTGTTTGTGTTTTGTTTAGCAATCAAACTTTATGGTGACTTATGTAATGGTGATTATGTACTCTTTAAAACCTTATGAAATTTAATGTATTGGTCTGTTTGGTTTGTGATGTTATTGTCTGGTTTGTGTGTTATTGCAGCTTGCACATTGCATTTGCAGCTTGCATATGCACATTGCATTTGTACATTGCATTTGCAGCTTGCATTTGCAAGCAAGCATTTGCACATTGCATTTGCAGATTGCATATGCACATTGCATTTGTACATTGCATTTGCAGCTTGCATTTGCAAGCAAGCATTTGCACATTGCACTTGCACATTGCATTTGCAGGCTAAAGTACTTATTAAAACCTTATTAAAAGTGAAACAAGTTGAAAATAAGCAGAGGGAGAAGAAGCCACGGTTTAATAAGCAGTTTCTATAAGCACTCTTTAAGCTACTAGCCAAAACAATGAAGCTTAAACTTCTATATTACAAAGGAAATGCATTACATTAACGAATATGTTACTCTGGCAAGATGGTAACCCGCTTGACTTCCGTAAGGGAGGTCGCGGGTTCGATTCTCGCTGGGGTGTAAAATCCTTTTTTATTTTCTTGTTATGAATATATTGGTCACATCCGATTTCACATTTTGCTCTAAATAATAGCCACATGAATACTTCACGATGTGACTGTTATGAATATATTGGTCACATATAATCACCTTAAATGTGGCCATAAACATAATTTAGTCACACATTTGTGATATGTTGTGGCTATTGTAAAGACATATAGTCACATGATCGTGCATAGAAGTAAATGTGACTATACACATTAGCTTTTGGCAAGCTAACACAAACTAAACTTTAAACACACATATTAAGTTACGTGACCATATGTACTGGATAAAGTGACCAAAAGTGTTAATAAGTGTGACCATATACTGTTTAAAGTGAAGAAATGTGTATTTTGTGTGACTATTGATCATCCAATGGCCACATGAATTTTATGTTTGTGTGGCCTTTTGAAATATTTAGTCACACAAAGCATGTTTGTTTTGGGTATTTAGTCACATACAATTAAGCATAAAGTGGCCAAAAGTGTTAATAAGTGTGACCATATGCTGTTTAAAGTGACTTTTTTGTACGATTTAGACACTAAAAAAATTACTTTGTTGACCATATTATGCTAACTTTGGTCACATTGTTCAAGTGTTGGACATATATTTGTCAATATTTATATGTATATCGTGGCTAATGCTTCAAGATTAATTGTATTGATAAGCGCGTTCCAAATTCATATGTGGCAAAATAATCATATAAAAAATTACCAGTTACCTTTAGCCACATAAATATTCGAATGTGTGGCAATACAGTTCTAATGGTCACACGCATCAAAATTTCATGTGTGGCTAATGTTGATCTCAAACCTTGATCGATTCCTTAGCTTGTCTATGGTTAAATTACCTTGGGTAAATCCAAAATAACTTATTGTAGAAACTTTATGTGTGTATACTAAAGTGTATTCGAAATCTACACCTTAATAACTAGAAGTATTATGAATAAAACAGTAATTGTAAATGAACATATATATAACCAAACGCTCCAACATTATTTGATGAATAATACGAGTACTCTTGACTAGTACTAGGGTTTACAACCTTGAAGCTTTTAATCTACTTAACAACTATGAAAATCTTATATCTTAACTAATGCCGTAGAGCCTCCTTTGTAGGATCCTAATATTTCACACAAACATGAACTAGAGAGAGAAAGTTAGAGAGAGAGATGGTTGGGAGAAAACTAGAGAAAAACACACTAAATTATGTGTGTAAAATGATTCAACCAACACTCTCTCCATGTGTGGAGAGGGTTTAAATATGTCTTACAAAATGCCTATGAAACGGGCTATGGTGTGGGCTTACTGTGGGGTAACAGGACCCCGGCCCCCGCCCCACACCATTAATCATACTATTATAACAAAACTACGAAGCTATGCTAACATTGTAAAATACATGGGGTGACGAGTCTTTTTCTAATCCTAACAATCTCCCCCAATGGGAGGTCACCCCGAATTTACAATTTGAATTATAGCAATTCTATAAGTGATCATTGACTCTGGTTCGTTGTATTTGATTCTTCAAGACTATCTTTGTACGGCAAGTGTGATCTTTGAGCATAGTTCCGTTGACTTGTATGATTTTGAGCTTTCTTTGAGATCATTCAATCAACAGTTAATCTCTTAATCATCCTTGTTGTGAAGTATTGCCTCCATGTGATGTTGTGACCTTCAGACCGGCATGCTCACACCTTTCTGGATCATGATAGCAAGCATTAGAGTTACGGAAGCTGTGTTGTAGGTCTTTCAGCTATCATGATGTCTTTGATTAGAAATATGAAGTATGAGCATGGGGTTGTGAATTGACATGTTGCTTCTTTGTTCAAGCAGATACTACTTGTCGGGATTCCTGAGGTATTACGTTAGTTATTAAAACACGGGAAAGTGTCTTTGTTCACTTTCGTTGAATAAGGTTGCAAGGACCACGGTTCCCTGTTAATTAGTATAAATACTGCCTGTGATCAGGTAGACTTCCGAAGAATCTCCTTGACAGGGTTTCGCAGCTGCGCTAGCCGTTCTCAAACCGGAGCGTTTCAAAGTAGACAAAGCACGGAATGAGTGAACCAGTGATATAAAACCCACTGATTAAACGAGAAATTGATTTGAAAATCAGTCGTGTGTTACTTAGAAAAGAGTTTTTGTGACACATCGAAGGTTTTATAAATAATGTCAAACTTTTCATCAGAAACACTTTTGTTTTTGAAAGTTATTACACATTTCAATGTGCTCGAAAATCAGTTGTTGAGCACATCGAAAGGTTTTCCAAAAAAAACTACACGTCAATTCATATACTGGAACAAGTTTAAATTTCATAAGGAATCGCACCATCGTTTCTTTCAGTTTTTACATGCTTGATCCTCCTAGAGGATTCACTTGTCACCTACCAAGAGCTTGTTTGATGTTGGGCTCTAGAAGGATTCCATTTCAATTGTGATTACTTTCGTTATCACTCGGATGTTTTGCAATACCACGAGGATATTGCGTAGGTAATCTTATGATCTTTACTTGTTATCAATTGTGTGTCGAGTTAGAATAGGTTTGATATTAGTGTCCTAACGAGATTTATGGATGATCTCATGGCTCTAGACTCAATAGTGCATTTTTGGTTTTTAGTAGTCGGAGGCTGGAGCAGACTGCCACCTTTTCAATATCATCTAACTCGGAGTGAGAGAGACGATTAAATATATTAATCTCCATTGAGAATGAAACAAGAACCTTTTAGGATCTTGAGTGGTAGGGAGGGATTTGTGCAGCGTATCACTGGGTCCATGATACCTTGTCTTCAATTGTCAGCAAAATCAACCATGTGTTTCTGGACAGCATATTGTAGTGACCCGTTTATGCCTACTGTTTAAGGAGGGTCTTTCTTTTCACCCCTTTATCTTAACATTTCTTTTTTCAGATCTTCAAATCCCTCTTCGGTTGCTTACCGAGACTTCATTACAGTACCGTGTTGTGTATGTTCCAGTAATAGCTCCATCTCAGTCCGCATTTTCCTTATTCTACATGTACTCCTTTTGTAATTCATACCTAAAGGACTTCACTCTATACTAGTGGATTGTACCTGGGTAGATCCATCGGCTCTGGCAGGGATCATGGGAACATGTACCTTTCCATTACCTACCTTATAACTCTGATAAAAGTAAATACAGGGTCGGTCTTTTGGTCTGTTCTCTTCGCCATTAAAACATTTAAAAATAATCAGGCGTACGCGTGATGTAAAAATCAAAGCATTAGTACCTCGTATTGTTTGGTTCATGAAACTGCACCCCCTCATCATGTGCGTGATATGTGAATTGTTTGGCACATGGAAGGAGGAGATACCTGCTTGAGTCTTAATAGATTACATTTTTATTAGATTTATATTTTTAAATTCACATTCTTCCCTGATCAATATTTCATAACCCTTTGAGATTTAGGATTCCAATTGATTTATTTATGTTTAGAAAATTTTGGAGAAAATGTGGTCTGATTAAAATACAAGCGATATATGGAACTATATATATGCTCCCCCTCAATTTAATAAGGGATTATTGTTAGTGTCTTGTTATGATGAGTTTATAAATGATTTGGAGTTTTAACGAGAAACTCTGATGAAAAATCTCATTAAATTGACACATAACATGATTACCCACACTATTAATTGATGTACAAGTTTATGATATGATAAACATGACTGACATGTTTAAATTAAGTAATGAATGAGTCATACTGTCCTCTGCAACAGTCTTTTGTCCATCACTGTTTTCCTTGCACCAACCAGCACTTCTAAACTCCTCTTGAAATGTCTTTCCAGCAAGAGGTTGAACACATTTGAACATGAGCTTGTGTGGTTGGTGTTGTGGGTGTTGATGCTATCTTTTCAGTAACCATTGAGATAACAGGGTCAATGAGTGGAGTTCTCTTGATGAATGGGAACATCCACCATTGATTGAATCTCGAGTTCAGCAGATGAAAGAGTTAAATTGGTTTGTACATATCCAGCTTGTTTCTCTGCAAAACTACTTGCTTCTGTTTTGTTTTTTCAGCTTTTATTATTCATCATCATTGGAGGGACATCAGTACTTCTTTAATGATTAAGGAAAGGTAAGCTCGCTCGAGCTACCAGAATTGTGCTTTGGCTCATCGTGAACCTCTGGAGTTAGTCAGTACCTGATCCTTTACTTGAACTTTGGAAAGTTGTTGAATTTTGTGGGTCAAGCAAGATTATTCATCCTTTTAGATGCTTCACAGCTTTCCCCTGAAATCAGCAATCATTTTCTGTTGTAGATTCATTGGCTAACTTGCTGCGATTAAGAAGACTTGATGTAGTATAAGCCCAATATACGAAATACACAATTTAATTCGAAATCGAAATCACCAAAGTCAATTAAGACTCGGGATATTGAATTTATCCTTATATGATTGAGATGATTATAATTGAAACACCAAAGTCAACTAAGACCTAGAAGTCACTAATTATACCCTCTAAATAGGGAAATGATAAATAAGGACCTAAGTCCTGAATGTACACTTTCTTCTTGCCAAGATACTGACTATCTAAAGGAATCACCATACTTATCAAACCTATGTGTACCTCTTTTGTTAACAGATTCTAGTCCTCCGAAAATAAGCTTAGTGATTCACAGATTGGGAAAATATTAAATGAATCAGAAACATATCATCAACTTTAAGGCTTCTAACCCTAGTAATTATTTCCAAACAATCCTAAGCCTATTAAAACTATGAGGTGTTGGCAATCTTGGTCGTCTGAAGTTTTAGCCTAAGTTACTAATCTGAATTATATTTAAGCCATCCATTATTTACTTATGAAAATGATGCCCTTGGAGTTAAAATAATAACTCCCCTCAAATCATTTATCCATTAAGTCTTAAAAATTTTTCCATATAATTACCGTGACATGATGAAGATAATTCGAAAACACTTTCTCCCCCTTGAACAAAGACCCGTATTCTATTTAAAGATCTATTGTATTTTTTTTTGTTGTTCGGAGTGGTTTGAAATTTCTTGAAACTCTGTTTGTAATGTCGAAAACTGATTCTGATTTGATTAGAACACTTTTTCAAATGGTTAACCCGAACATGATTTATAATCAATATATTTGAGACAAAATCCTATTTCGAGCCTTGGGTTTATAAACTTGTACCTACATGGCAACCTAGGGTCCCTTATAGTTGCAAGTCAAAAGGCGTAAGTTCCTAATTACCATTTTGTTGCATTTAAACCTTAAAAGATGAAACAAGTAACAATCTAAGCTTAAATGAGTTAAGATACCTTATAACTCCCCTTTGTAATTATGATCCGTTACCTGTAAAACCTTTTTGTTTTACTCCTCGTTTGAAAGATTCATTTTGGAAAGATTATTAGCACATTTCTCCCCCTCAAATAATGTCCCGTTTTCTATTTAAAGAGCTGTAGACATTGTTTGAGTGATAGAAAATTATTTTAAAATCTTTTATGATGAGAAACTAAGATGACTGATTTGGTTTTTGAACGACAACACCTTTTTCAACACGTGTAACACAAATAATTTTTAGAAGAATCATAGACGAAAAATCATTTGGTTAAAAAGAAGACTTCTCTTCTTGATTCAAAGAAATTAATGCAACTGAAGCGTTCTTTAGATCGAGGAGTGCTTACGAAATATGACGTAATCCATTGCCCGGGGGAAAACTTAATCACCCGTGTTAGAACAGCGTCTTTTTAGGCGACGTGCTTTCCTCATTTTGAAAACCGGGTTGCATATCAGAAATAATAGCAAGCCATTTTTGACATGTTTTAAAAACATTTGAAACTTCTGTTCGAACTTTATTTACAGCACCGTGTCATTATTGAAAGGCATTTCTAATGCCGTAAATATTATCGATGCCTGATGACATGTCATGAAATAAACTATTTTTGGTATTTTTTTGTGTATTTTTGATTTTATATTTTTGTATTTTGTTTTTGAAAGTTTTAGAAAAAATGAAAATCTTTTGTGTATTCTGGTTTTTATTTTATTTACATATGATACATAAGAGATACCACAATAAACTCTTCTGTTGCGTCCGCCAGCTTTTTC
Source organism: Tanacetum coccineum (assembly GCA_026074375.1). NCBI lineage: Eukaryota > Viridiplantae > Streptophyta > Magnoliopsida > Asterales > Asteraceae > Tanacetum > Tanacetum coccineum. The sequence goes on along the minus strand of BQNB010129943.1, from coordinate 8,768 downwards.
ATCATTTCTGGAGTCATGCTTTTGCATTGCCAACCTTTTTCTTGAGAAATTCAAGTTTATTCTTGTCTATGGTTTGGAGAAGATATCTGTAAGCTGAAATTCTGTACCGGACATAAGTAAAGCACAACCACTCTATTTTCACTTTTGCTCCTTAATTTGCCTTGTTTTTAGAACACCTCAGGTTAATCTAATTTAACCTTATAAATACTTCAAGGTTAAAAATCATCACTTGATCTGGTCGAAAGGTACTTGCAGTACTAGCTTCTAAATTTTTCCAAAAACTGTTCTAAAACTCATGGGGCTCTTAATTGGCATAAATTTCAAAGGATTTGGTTAATGCATCTTTATAACTTTTGTGTTCACTTAAAGAGAGGAGAGCATATAGTAGCCAGAACAGGGCTTTCGGTTTGTGTAGGGTTCTTTGGATTACCAGTCTGGAAGGATCACCATTAGATCTTGTCAAAGCGGATGGATCCTTGGTATTATTTTTCGATGTGCTTCTTGTGGGTTGATTTACTGAAGGCACGTCCTGTTAGGATAACAATTCGGGTAGAGGATTCTTCAGATCCAGGTTTTGGATTGGAAGACCAAATACAGATAATTATCTATGATGTTGCAACTTCCAAAGACAGGTATGATAATCTTCCTTCAACACTAGGTAGGTATAAACATAAGATTGTTCTGCTTGAGTGGTTTGTAAGGTTACTTGTAGTAGGTGGTCTTGATCTATTCTCGTTGATAAAAAGGCTTTTGTACCGGTTTGAAAACAACAGTTCTTGAACACCGGCTAAAAGAACTGTTGCAAAATCTTGGTTGAAGGATTAAAGTACTCAGTCAATCATAGGGCAAAATACGAATCCTAGTCATTCTTTGTTGGTGGAAGATTAGGTGTTGGAGAAGGAGGTTGTGGTACGAGTCCTGAACTGATTATTCTAGGAGTCAAAAGATGAGGACCGGGTCCTAAACTGATGTGTGCAGGATCCGTATGACCATTTTTCAAACATCAAACAACATGTAGTTAATTCAGACTTCTCCCCTCAAAAATTGCATATGAGGTTGCCATTTTTGATTGAAAATTCGGGAATAACATTACTAGAGTATGTACGTCGATCCATAAATGGTTGAGGTGAGCATGGGAATAATACGAGAATGTTTGATGAGATATGGTCAAAAAGCAAGAAGATTTCTCTTCTTTTGAAGATAATGGCATGAAGCGTACAACCTTTCTTTTCTTTTAAGGAGAGGCTTGAAGTGTGTCAGCAGAGTCATTTTGTCACTGAAAGAGTGAGGCCTGAACTGATGTGAAAGTCATCATTTGGTCGTTAAAGGCGAGGCCTGAACTGATGTGAACAGATGTCATCTATCGTTGAAGAGCGAGGCTGAACTGGCGTGAACAGACGTTATCTATCGATGAAGAGTGAGGCCTGAACTGATGTGAACAGACGGTTATATTGTTTATGTGCATCAGATTAGAATCCCTTGAACAACTAGTTTATGAGATATCAGTCTTTTCGGCAACCAAACTTTGAGTCTTTCCTTTTAAAAGTTTACAAAGATGTACATTTAAGTTAGTAGTACTGCACGACCATTATGAGTTTGATCGATTCATAGGGTTAGTGATATTCTCATTTGAACCATTTGGAGGTTCACTGTCAGACTTTGGGTTGTGTAATCGTGTGATTATTTTCCAGTAGGTATCCACCTTTTAAGGACAACCAATCTTAGATAATTCGACCGTTGATTTCCACTAAGAAAGATCTAGGAGTGTTTTGTTTCTCATGCACAACGGAAGACTTATTGAGAGAAATCCTTTGTCCTATAGCAATCTGCCTACCAGGTTTCTGAGTATGACTCTTTGGTTCTACAGGTTTGTTGTTGTTTCTAGTCTTAGGGGATTGAACCATTTAGCAACAAGAAATTTCACCTTTTTAGGATTTTGTTATATCAATTTTCATGATTTGCATTAAAGACAGCAATTTTGACACGTTTTTGAGCAAAACAAAGCGTTTAGAGTACTGATAAAAGATCTAGAATTCCTTAGAGTGGTTACTAGCGACACACCATTTGACATTCTACAACTACTCTTAGATACAGGCAAACTCCTAGATATTTGATTGTTGCTCCTAGGATTTGGTTTGCTACCATTAGTAGTGTTTTGTAGACTAGTAGTATGCATCACACTAGGTTTTGAATTTCTATTTCTTTCTTGTGTCTTTTTCCTAGCTTCTTCTAGATAGTGATTATGAGCCATATCATTTGAACCATACGATTCTTCTTGACTATTCCTAAATAAGCCAGGTGCAATCACGTGATGAGGTTTTGCAAGCACATATTCTCGAACTTTAGGAAAATAATAAGGAGTGACTGGTTTTGACAAAAGTTATTCACTCAAATTGGGTGGCAAACCTGTGGTTTTGAAGAGTTAGGTCTTCATTTTTAAACGAATTTCGGTAGGTTCTAACAACTGATTGGTTTCTAGGTGGTTGTAAAACTGGTTTCCCCAAGATTGATGGTTTTGAAAACTTAGTATCCACGCTATTTCCTTTTAACTTTCTTAATTCGTTTTTCAATGCTACATTCGCAAAAACCTTTTCCTGAATCTGAGCTTTTAAATCAGCATTTTCAACAGTCTTACTATTTACTTGAGCAATCAGTGAGTCATTATGACCTTTCGTCTGATTCGTTGTCTTTTTGGATGATCATAAAGTTCTTTGTAAGTCTGTTTTAAATGCTTATTTTCCTTATTTAACTGCTCATTCTCTGCAAGTAATTTACTCCACACTACTTTTAGTTCAATGTTTATTGTTTCCAAAAATCAATTCATGTTGTAACCTTAGCTTCATTACTTGCTTTCCTCACACTATTAATTTGATTCTTTAAGTTGCAACTTAGTGTGGTTTGGCCTGTAGCTGAGACTTTTCAAATCATTTATCTCAAAAAAATTCAAAAAACTCCAGGAGGCATATGGTTTTTACATGGTTTGTTACTTTGAAAACTTTCCTTCTTTTGTTGATTGAAAATTTCAAGTGAAATACAATGTTTTTCAAGTTGTAAAAATATGTTTGAAAGTTCATTAAAAACTTTCTTTTTCAACAATATCATTCGTTTTGAGAAAATCAGCCTTAAGACAAAGGACTTTTTTGCTTGATATTTTTCAGCATCCTGGTTCAATTCTTCCTCCCCTATGACACATATTTGTTGAATCAGGATAGTGGTCATTGCTTTCAAAACTTTTTACAATAGTTATGTGTCATAACTTGGTTTAGATTGTTAATATGAGTTGTTCTTTCGTAAGTATTATGTGAAGAAGTCAATTGTACCTCAGCCATTAGCTCTTTGTTTTTTATGGTTCTGATATTCTGCATCCGCGACCATGTGTGATATTATTCCTCCGAACTGCTGCTTGGGGTTCCTGCTTGTAATGAGTTTTGTCCTATTACTTTCTGTAAACATCCAACCCCAACATCTATTGCGATTCCATCCATGCTCCTACTAGACTCAATATTGGACTCTCAGTGACCAAACTCTTATGCTGTTGTAACTGAGTTTCATTCACTAATTTTCTAAGTGCATTGTTGTTTTTAGACTCATGATACTACTTTTCTCGAGAACACTCAATTAATGTTTCTACAGCTTTATCGTTTTAGATCTGTAATCTTGTGATGTTAGGTGTAATTTTTTTTACCGTATGTAATTAGCTATATGAATGGACGCTTCAAGTGTATCTAGGGTCTCAATTAAATTACGTCTGTAAGTTCAGGTTTCGCAGGACGTGAATTCTTTGAATATCTTTTTGTCAACATTGATCATATGAAGGTCCATGCATTTTAAAAATATGAATGGATCTTTTGCAGCTATTAAGGATGATAGCAAGATGTATAAATACAAACGGACTTAGTAGTACAACTGATTATGAAATACTATGTGTTAATGCGGAATCTTAACACAAGTACCAAGAAGAACAATGAACAACTGAATAACAACTTTATTAAAGTGTTCTTGAGGATTACAGATTGCTAACTATGATATGTGATTTGCTAAACTTCTTTTTTCATATATATTCAACACATGTCTCTAAATATGCCAAAGGTGTTCCTTTATTTGCTAAGGGATAACATAAAGGCTCTTACAAATCTTTTTCTAAAAATATCTTTAAATATCTTTTCAATATTTTTCTAAACGGTACTAACTAATAACAGTTACTTAATATTTTTGTATGTCGGGGACTAAGTATAACTGTCGGTACTAAACTATTTGTAATGTCGTACTAAGTTTAGAAAACATTAAATAACAATCTCCTTAAACTGAATGTTAAACTATTTTAACTTCATGTTTCTTTTTATCCTTTAAGTTTACTTTTAATGCACTGAGGATGTATCCAAACATTCTTCATACATTTCTTAATCTTTGTACACTCATTCCTTCTTTACAGGCAAACTTTGTCTTTTCAGATTTTCCGCAACATCTTTTCAGCTACGCTCAGCAACATCTTGTTAAATTCAATCCAACTGAGTTAGCCTTTGTTTGTTTTTGGCAAACTACCAGCCTTTAACGGATTTGTTTTCCTTTACCAAGTTAGCCGTTTATGCTCTGGCGATAGTTAACTCTTCATAAAGAATATGGGTGAGTTAATTACCATATAGTTTTTGGTAAACTGCCAACCATCAACGGATTTGATTTGGTCTTTACCAAATACGTTTTGTGTTTGGACTAGCCAATGCTTCATTGTCTTAATGCTGGGCATTGATAAACCATTAGTAGTTTTTAGCAAACTGTCAGCTATCAACAGATTTTGATTAGTCTTTTACAAGAACTGTTTATCTCGGACTAGCCAACTCGTCACCAAGAAGCAAGGTGGTTGATACCACTATAATTTTTGGTAAATTGTAAACCATAAACGGATTTGAGAAGTCTTTACCTCAAGCCGTTTGCTTGTGGACTAGCCAATTCTTATGCCTGTTAAGCATGGTGAATTGATAAACCATTTGTTGTGTGGTGGTTGGTTAGCCAACACTCAATCCCTTCTTCACTTACATCAGTCTTATTATTTAGATTCTAAAATCTGCAAGTACCTTCTTGATTAAATGTATCTATTCCAATGCCATAGTACTTTCTTATTCGACTTTATTTTTGCTTTAGGCATTTGCCCAAGTCTTTCCTTCTTCAAAGGATACTTCTTCTCTATTAGCATGTGAATGACTAATCCTTTTCAGTCATCAAAGTGTGTACCCTGAGGAAGGAATGTGTGCAGTTCAATCTGAATATATTCCATTCGTGCTGTGGCTGCTGTGAGTTCAAAACTCATCTTGTTCATTGGTTTGAACATAATGTCCAAAATCTCCCCAAAGAACTTTATCAAAACCTTCAGGAACTTATCTTGATTTATGTTCATCACATGTTTTTATACAGATCTAGGTCTTCTCTGTCAAACAATGTGAAAGCACTCTTATTCATTGTACTGAGGGATTCTTTACCATTAATTCTTGTACCACATTCAGATTAATTTCTTTGATCTTTTTTGATTCATCCAAAAAAACTGTGGTTTTGAGCCATGATTCTTAGTATTCCAGTAAGGTATGGGATACTTCTTGTCAAGAATTTCATTAGTCTACTTCCTTGTCTCATTGGGAGCTATTGTCAAGCACAATCTAGCTCATCATTTCATTCTCAGTGTCGATGGGTCATCTTGTGAGAGTATCTTGTTTGAATCTTCTTTTTATTGACTTTATTTTTTCCTGTACCCAGCTTTCCTAGTACTCTCTTCTTCTTTATCCTCTATATTGACTTCTCCTTTGGTATCTTCCTTGATCACTTCAGATTTAGATAAACCAGCTCCTTTTTCATTCATCCTCTTGATAAACCTTTCATCTTGAGCAGATCTAGTAGAGATGAAATCTTCATTAAATCTCTTAATCTTTTCATACAAAGCTTGAATGTGTTCAAACTTCTTGCTCTTCAAATCAGCATGTTTGTAGTTTCCCACATGCTTTATGTAGGTTATCATTTGATTTCTGAGTTGATTCTTGGTTGGAGGTTTATTCCTTATAGCTTGTGATCTTTGTTGAGCAAGGAACTTTCTTTGAGCAGCAATTGTATCATGAAGGAACTTAGCTCTTTCTTCTATAGTAAACTGCTCTCTTTCTTGCTCTTGAAGCTTCTCAGCTAGAATTCTGTCTGCTTCAATTCTTGCCTTAACATCATCAATGTTATTAATGAGAGCTTCATTTGTTGCTTGTTCTTCAGCAAGTTTGTTTTTCTCCTCTTCAGCTTCCCATTCTTCTTGCACTTTCCTAGCCAACTCTTCATCACTCTCAAGTTGCTTGAATTTCTTCACAGCTTGAGGAATATCATCATCTTCACTTTCAGTTTCATCCTCCTCTTCAATCTTCTTCTTCCCTTTGTCTTTAGGATCAATTTTTGGAAGAGGCTTTAAAGTGAGTGTTGATCTTGTAGAAGTAGTTCTAGGTCTATCAGTATCTTCAACATCCTTCAGTTCTACACCTTTCTATATATTTTATATTTTATTATATATTATATATATTTATGGTGTGAAAATCACCAATCATTCATCATCACCAAATATCATAGATGTGGGTGTTTGAGTGGATGTTTGAGAAGCTGGAGTTGCAATTTCTTCCTTAGATTGATCTTCAGTACCTTCTCTTTGCCCAGCAGTACTTTCTTCTTTCTCTTCAGTACTTTCTCTTTGATCTTCAGCACCTTCAAATATCTCTTCAGTACCTTCATTTTGATCTTGAGAACCTTCAACTTGTTCATCAGTACTAACTTTGGATCCATCAGTACTAACTTTTGGCTTGTCGGTACTAACTTTTTCAAAGTCGGTACTAACTCCATCTTCAGTACTAAGTCTAACTTCATCAAATTCCTTTTCTTCATCCACCTCTTCTCTTGTCCTCCCTTCACTTTGAGCATTTTCTGTTTCCATGTGATCAATCTTATCTTCAGGCATGACATCAAACAGAGGATCTTTTTGTACTGAGGATTCTCCTTTTGCTTTCTTCCTCCCTTGTTTGGATACAGACTCTTTGTGCACCCTATGTTTCTTTGAGTAGCTGTTCCTTGGGAATCTTTGCTGCAATGAGACACTCTTCAGATATGCTTTGTGATGGTTGATGACAGGTTTAGCTTGTTTCTTGAGCTTTTTGATCTTAGCCTTCAAGAGTTTGATTTCCTTGGCTTGATCTGAAACCTGTTGACATAAAGAGATACAAAGATCATAGACATTTTGGAGAGTCATGGCATCCTCATTCCCTGAAAGGGATGTATCATTGGATGAATGATCTCCAAGATTCTCACCAGTAGGTTCTGGGATTGAATCAGGAACAATAGGAGTGGGTGAAGGTGTTGGTGAAGGTTTGGGTGAAGGACTTGGGGAAGGGTCAGGTTGTTGCTCATAAGGTACCTCACTAGGTTGAGCAGAAGATGAGTCAGGCAGTGACTCATTTGGGACTTCACTAGTGGGAGCAGGGGAGGGTGATGGTTGTTCATCAGATAGTCTTTCTGAGGAAGCACCCTCATCCTGAGTTGGTTGGACCAACATAGTATCAAACAAAGGTGTAACTTTGCCTGAGAAATGTTTGCCCTTCTTAATCATAAAAGAAAAAACTTTACTAGTTAAACTATTTACAGGAAAGTGATCTAAAGGTACAGATATATTAGCTAATTGTCTATCTAAAAATATAGAAATAAAACGAGGATACATGACAAACTTCTTCTTAGCCTCTAGATGTCTAAGCATACCATCAAAAATTAATTTTGAAAAATTATACTTTTGATTAGTTGTTAAACAAATTACAGCTGTTGCAATGTTTGTAGGAATTTGATCCCAAGAGGTACTTTTGGAGCTTAAACAATGATTAATTGTGTGAAATAAAAACCTCCATTGGGGTGAAAATAATGCTTTATTAAATGTTAAAACACTTAAATCCCCTTCATATCCCATACGTTGAATAGCATTAAAGATAGCTTGATTTGGTAATGAGTCTATCCCATCAGCATCATTAAAAATAAGGTCAGTTCGAATTGATGCTTCCGAGATAGACACAACCTTGCCAGCTACTTTGGCAGTTATGTGCCTTACATTGTTGATTGTTTTGGACTTAGCAGACGTCCAAAACTGTTCAACGAATGTGGTTGAAATAACAGGACTTACAGTGAGCGCATGAAAAATATAACTTCTTAGAAGAAAATCAATGACTTCGTGAAACTCAACATTTCCTTCCGTCTTTTCCAAGTATGCGATCATGTTGTGCTTTGGACAGGACTCAAGAGCAGCCATTTTGCTTAGTAGTAGAGAGAGATCGTCGATGAGAGAGATTAGGGCTTGTAAAGATGAATGATAGTTAGAGTGATTGCTTGAGCAAGTGTGTGATTGAAATGGTTTCTTATAGGTTTGGGTGACCTAATTTTAAAGAAAACGTTCCAATTTACACTTTGTACCCTTGGCGGTATTATGTCTCTAACGTCTCTTTAGCGGTACAAACTTTGCCCAGCGGTACTAACTTTACATGGTCGGTACTAACTTTGTCCAAACAAAGATTGAACAATGTAAGTATCAGGAATGCTTCAGCACCATCAGAAACTCTTCTCAGTGACTCTTCAGACCTTCTTAAAGCTTTGACAAACATATCTTCTAGATAAAGGTGGATTTTACCATCTGACCCATCTAACCATGACTCACTATTCAGGTTAAGGCACAACTGTCCAACCTTCCCTCACCATCAACACATACTAACCATCTTTACCTG
>BQNB010129942.1:0-19026 GCA_026074375.1 Tanacetum coccineum | reverse complement strand
TGAGGGGAGCGTTTAAAACCAATTTTTAATGCGTTTAAGCACATACTCACGTGTCTATTTTGTATGTCTAAAACATTTAAAAAATGTTTAAACAAATGAAAAATGTTAAAATGTTAAGAATATTTAAACACTCATTTTGTTAAAACATATACAAGTAGCTCAAACTCAATTTCACATAGAATTTACAAAGTCATAATCCTAATCTCTCTATTGGTGTCATATGTGTGAAATTGAGAGGGAGCCAAAGAAAAGTTCCATATAATTCATGCTGATAATATTTTCTCCCCACAGAATTTTCAAGTCAAATTTTAATCACCTGGTATTTCAAAAATTAAGAGAATTAGTATTTAAAATAAAGGGAGAAATATAATTAAAATATGATCTTGAAAATAATAAGTGATCTAAACGACCCAAAGTGCTATTTATATTCTTCAGAAAAGGTTTTATGGTTACGATCTCATACCCAACAACATTTTAATTTACGACGATTTTGAAGTCATAAGGTGGTTAGGTTAGGTATTAGTCCTATGATCCAACCAGCACTAGAGGGATCTACCCAAGGACACTCTATAGTTAGAAATAGCAGTCCTTAGATATGATTGGAGATGAATGAGTATAAAGGAATAATGCCGACTAAGATTGAGCTAACACTGGTACAATCACAACAAGGTGTTAGTAATGACGTCTTGGTAAGCATTGAAGGAGTTGAAGAATGAAAAAGAAATGTATGGATAAAGGGTCTAAAGAAAGAAGTCCTCCATACAACTTTAAGTAGAAACCGGGTCAATACATAATCTATCGATTTTCACAAAGATGAATTCTGATATTAAAGAAAGACGTCATGGACCTAGTGATGCAATGCACAACCCTTCCCGTCCATTCAAGTTTCTCTCAACAGATACTTGTCTCATTTGTCACAGAGATACACACGTTATCTATTGACATCTCACTCCGAGATTATTGATATTGAATAGGTGGCAGTCTGCTCTAGCCTCCGATTACTAAAACCAAAGTGCACAAATCGAGTCTAGAGCCAGAAGAGATCAAATTATAAATCTCATTAGGACACAATGTCAAAATACACTTGTTGAACACCATAAAGTTCACAAGTTGTAACAAAGAGTCCTACGCATTATCCTTGAGATCTTGCCAGAATATCCGAGTGATACTTAAGTATTCACAGTGAAGATGGAAATCCTGCTTGAGCCAACATCAAACAAGCTCTTGGTAGGTGACTTGCAAGATTCTATATGAATCAAACTTGTGACAACTAGATATCAATTTGGTCCAGTATATGAATTGACGACTTAATCAGAAAGATGGTAACTATCTGATTCACTCTTACCGTGTTGCCTACTTTGAGATGTTTCGGTAATGAGAACATGCAAGCATGGTGAATCTAATACATTTGTGTTATAAGATCCTACACTTTAAGTTAGAAATCCTGTCAAGGAGGTTCTTCCAAATTGAACCTACCTGATCACAAGTCGGTCCTCACAGAACTGGAGGTTAATGCAACCGAACTCAAGATGAATAACAAAGCCAAATTTATCTTTTATTGATAATTGTCTTATTTCAGGATTAGACGGTGGTGTTGCAGCCTTATTCTAGTGAAGTCAGATTCATAAACCACATGCTCATATTTAAGCTTTCAAAGTCAATCATTCAGCATCAAGATTACTGATACTAAACTTCCTCACCATCAAAGATCCTTAAACTCAAATAAAAAATCATCTATTAGGGAAGATTGTTAGTCGTATGTTCATATAAGTCAAACAAGAATGTAACAAGTATGAGCATGTTGGTCAAGAGCACAAGATGATTCAAGACAAGGATATAATGTAAGATTAAGATCTCAAGAACTCAGAGTTAAAAAACGAAGGCTCAAGATCAAGATCATGAAGCATGAATGAACAAAGCCATTACAAACAAGAAAATACTAAAACAAGACCAAAGAAGGCAAAGTACAAATGTCATATCTTCAACATTGGGGAAGATAAAGTCAAAACAATAAAACATCCATCAAGAACGTCAACGTTAGGGAGATCAAAGAAGACCACAACATTGGGGGAGATTGTTAGCCTTAATTCTATTTAAGTCAAACAAGAATGTTATCGGTCTTATTAGTTAATGTTAGTCTTGTTAAGTAATAGGTTACTCGGGATTAACGGGCTTGGATTAAAATCTAATATTGTCTATGTTTCGGGCTCAAAGCCCAAGATAAGCCAAGCCCGACCCATTTAGTAAGCCCATACGCCATCCATAAGGAAAAGGGTATAAATAGAACCCTCTCTACACATGGAGAGGGTGTTGGTCATTTATATGTATGTGTAAAACATGTGTGTAACCTCCCACCACTCTCTTCCCTTAATCTAATATTCTTCCATTTCCTTTCTCTCTTTTCTTCTTTCTTATTTCGTCCTAAGTGCTTATTTGGTTTGCTTATTATGTTGTGTATAGATTAACTATTAGGATAACAATGGCATACATCAGGCAGCCAATCACCCTAGAATACTTAAGTTGAGATACAGCCTGACCATTATTAGGCATTAGCTTCTCACTTGTATACATAGGAGTACTCACTGGAGTATAATCAAAGTAACTGAATTTCTTTAGTACCTTCTCAATATAATGAGACTGAGAAATTGCTATTCTATTACTTTCATGTTTAATCCTTATACCAAGGATAACATCAAGCCCCTACATGTCCTTCATAGAGAACTTAAATGACAATAATTCCTTTGTCAAGTCAACCTGAACTTGGTCAGTGCTAAAGATTAGCATGTCATCAATATATAGACAAATGATGACTCCTTTACCAGTTTTACCATATTTGCTATATACACATTTGTCAGCTTGGTTACGTAAATAACCATTAGACAAAACTACTTCATTGAACTTTTGATGTCATTGCTTAGGTGCCTGCTTTAGTCCATATAGAGACTTAATCAGTTTACACACCTTATTTTCATTGTCAAGCATGATGAATCACTGAGGTTGGTTCATATAGACCTCCTCATCTAATTCACCATTCAAGAAAGTTGTCTTCACATCTATCTGATGAATAATCAGATTGTGAATTGATGCCATAGCAATCAACAGTCTTATGATACTGATACGTGTTACTTGAGCATAAGTATCAAAGTAGTCTATCCCTAACTTTTGTCTAAAGCCCTAAATAACTAGTCTAGCCTTGATCTTTTCAATAGTTCCATCTACCTTTAGTTTTATTTTGAAGATCCATTTGCAGCCAAGAGGTTTGCAACTTGGAGGTAGATAAGTCAACACCCAAGTGTTGTTGCCCATGATGGAATCCATCTCATTATTAATTGCCTTTTTCCAGAAAGCAAAATCTTGGGACTTTATTGCTTCATCAAATGTCTTGGGGTCATCCTCAACATTAAAGCAATAGGAGTGTTAGTCAGAGACCTCATCCCTTATTCCTTCAATTAAGCATAATTGAAATTCAGGTCCAAAGTTCTTTGATTACCTATTCCTTTTGCCTTTTCTAAGATCATGTTCAGGTTGTTAAGTCACAACCTTTTTAGGGACCACTGAACTACCAATATCTTCAGTTCTATTTATTAGGGACCTATGACTTGGTCTAGGGACTGATGAAAATCTATTCTCATCAAAGATAGCATCCCTTGATTCAATTATAGAGTTAATTGAAAGTGATTCATTAGGTTCAATAACATAAAACCTAAAAGCCTTGGAATGCTCAGCATATCCAACAAAGATGCATTCAATGTCTCTTTCACCTAAAGTTTTCATCTTTGGATCAGAGAGTCTTATAACTGCCTTACAACCCTAAACTCATACGGTATTAAGGTTTGGAACCTATATTTAATAAAAAGCAAGCTGTTAACATAGCTATGCACCCTAAGAACCCCTTGACACGTCCTTAATAGGACAACATGAAGAATTAACCATTATTTTTTCATTACCATGTGTTTTCCTTTCAGATATACCATTTTGTTGTGGAGTATAAGGAGCAGTCGTTTCATGGATAATACTAACAGACTGAAAATACTGAGTATCCATGTGCTCACATCCCCTATCAGTCCTAAATCTTTTGATCAGGGACCCTTGTTGTAATTAAACTTCAGTTTTGAATAATTTGAATTTATCTAATGCTTCATCCTTAGTATGTAATAAATAAACATAACAAAACCTTTAAGCATCATCAATAAATGTCAAAAAGTATTTTTTTATTCCCTAGTGAGGGAGTAGCATGCAGATTACATAAATAATTATGGATCATCTCCAAAAACTTTAAGTTTCAGTTTTACATTTGAAATTGTTTTCTTAGTATTTTGTTTAGCATGCAAGTCTTTTACACGTTTTCAGTGTCCATGACCAAAAGCTAAGGATTAAACCATCCTTAAACATATCAAGCATCCTCTTAAAGTGGACATGGCTCCAGTCTAGCATGCCATAAGATTGATTATCAGTTTAGAGGTTGACAAGAAGGCTGAAGGGTCAATATTTTTATCATTACAAAATTAAGCATGAAACATTTGATACGCAAATACCCAAAACCAATAAACATACCATGTATTGGATAGAATAAATTTATTAGATTCAATCACTTGTTTATAACCACAATTATTCAAAATACATCTTGAAACCAAATTCTTCCTTATATTAGGAACATGCAAAACATTAAACAACAAAACAATCTTTCCAGAACTAAACCTAAAATATACACAACCCACTCATACACCAGTTTTTTGACTATATTTTCCCATCACTATGGATCAGCTCCAAAACTTCAGTCTTACACTTTTTAGTGTCCATGTAAAAAGCTGGGATTAACCCATCCTTAGACATATCTTGTATCCTCTTAAAGTAGACATGACCCAGTCTAGCATGCCATAGGATTAAATCATTCAGTTTAGAGGTTGACATGAAGGCTGAAGCAATATTATCATTAACAATATCAAGCCTGAACATTGATTACTCAAATAACCAAAACCAATAAACACACCATGTTTAGACAAAACAAACTTATCAGATTCAGTTACTTGTTTATAATCACAATTATTCAAAGAAACAGTCTTTCCAGAACTAAATCTAAGATCTACACAACCACGTCCAATTACTGTGGACAAACAACATTGTAGCCCTTTGCTTGTCACTATCTTGCTCCCTGAAGGACTCCTCAATGCACAGATGACTATCCAACTCAACAAAAGTTAACTCCTCTTTATTATGTTTTAAGGTATGCTTGAAATCTTTTCAAGAAGGGGGAAGTTTGTCAATGATACAAGAGACCTAAATGGCCTCATCCATACTCATTTTATGTTGTGTAAACCTTCCAAGTATACCAAGAAGTTCATTGTATTGTTCCATAACTGGTCTTGAACTGGTTATTTTGTAATTTGTGAAATTACTTACCAGGAACTTCTTACTTGATGCATCCTCAGCCATATATTTTTCCTCTAAGGAATCCCATAGTTTTTTTCTAGATTAAACATTTTGGTAAATATAAAATAAAGGATCAAACATACCTTTAAGGATTAAACCTCTGCAAACATAATATCATCATTATGCCTCTTATTCCTCCTCCTATTATCTACGGTAGCATCCACACCATCTTTAAGATTAAGAGTATTGAGCAAATACACCACACTCATAGCTTGAAAAAGCAACACGTGGCATTTCTTCTGAGTCAATCATCTAAAGTTCCACCCTCAAACTTATCACTTTGGCAAATTTTAAAGCCTTGTGGTTTCAGTAGCACAAACAGCCAATTAATTATTACAAATAAATATTCTTGGTTATTGGTTGTTGGTAGATCCCAATCAGGTAAAAGATAACATAAGCTAGCAATTACCAATAAGATGGTTATCGGTATATCACTTAGAAGTCCGTGTAATCTACTTTCCAAAGAAGATTAATTCGACCGTCTAATACATGGTTACATGAATACCGTAGAATCCTTGGGAAGAATAAACCAAGGTGTAATATTCTGTTTTAGGCACAATAAAGCAAGAACTTTTCACTTCTAAGTGTTTAATGTTTTATGTGTTGGTATTGTGCCGCGTCATTAAGTGTCCTCTACTATTATAGAGATGAAAACACTATAATTAAAAGGGAGTTTGTAACTCATGGTCAAAAGAAGTAATGTGAAGCTTAATTGGGTCAATTAATCTCATCACCAACTCCATCATAAATGCATAGTCATGGTTAACATGACCATAATCATGGTCATTAAGGTCAGAACTTAATACCGCCATATTATGATCTAATTCCTCACAATTGCACTAAATTTCCAATATATTGCACTACATTTTCAATAGCAAATATTATAATATTGTTTGTTTGAAAGTATAATGATCACATACCACACTGCATATATAATATACTTAAATATACATTCGTACAGTACAGCCTCATAGGTTTTTAATGTAAAAAAATAGAGATTGGGACAGTTATTGTTGTTCCAAGCTATAAACATCGAAACCATTTGTGTGAGCAAAAATTTAACATAAACTACAGATCAAATGTTTATTCAGACAACTTGGCATATGTGAGGAACCTTATTTTAACATTGATCTAATGCGTATAGAATAAAAAGTATACATAGACCATTCTTATAAGACCAAATGTAGACTAATAGTCGGAG
The DNA here is from genome assembly GCA_026074375.1 of Tanacetum coccineum. Classification (NCBI taxonomy): domain Eukaryota; kingdom Viridiplantae; phylum Streptophyta; class Magnoliopsida; order Asterales; family Asteraceae; genus Tanacetum; species Tanacetum coccineum. The sequence goes on along the minus strand of BQNB010129942.1, from coordinate 12,395 downwards.
TTGTGCAACACATCCGCAATACTCGTTGTCATGCTAGCAGAAACTCCCATAAAATGGGTCATACATGAATAAATTTTTCAACCATTTTTTTAATGAGCAAGAATCACTCTTTCGCAATTGCAATCAGTTAGCAAAAACACACAGATCGATACATACGTACAAACTAAGATCAATATGCATTTTCAGATCATTGGTCCTTCTTATATAAGTCTTTTTTGCTATAGGATGCACCTTTATCCTCACGAATGTTAAAAAGAGCATTATTTTTTGCTCGACATGGTATTTGGCTTACTTGATATGCAACTTTTGTTTGTAACATGTAGTACAACCACAACAGGCAGAATGGAAATGTCATCGAGTCTATTCTATAGAGGGTATTGATGATCCAGATGAATCTTACTAGAAAGTTCCCATGATAGCGCCAACGGTTTAGTCATAGGCCTAAGGTATTATGCAGCATGCATTTATTTATATAATATCAAATATGAACCAATATGGCAGACTATTGTTAGATAGGATTGAAATGGAACTGAAAGATTAAATGCTTTCATCAAGAGGTGTACTGTAAACCTAGGAATGTAAGGACATTTGTCTTTAATATCTGAGTAAGTGGGTCCAGCATCTGTCACAATATGTTTTTAAGCGCTCGATTTAAAAAAAGTGTAAAGAAACCGTTATTGTAGCCATCTTTCATGAAAACCCTTGAAGCGGAAACCTAAAAATTAGGTAGGTAAATGTTTTTTTTTTTTTTGAACGGCAAAATTTTATAAACTAGCAAGGAGCTAGAAAAGAAATTACAAAGATATTAAATGCGGGTTTTTAAGCCAATCATCCCTAGAGAACTTTCTACTACACCTACTATTACACCAAAGAAAGGAGGAAGAGACAATATTCTCAAAAAGGATCGATCTAGACGGCTTATTAACATCAAAAGTAGAACGATTCCGAAATCCCCAAATAAACCACCAAGCAACGTAGAAGACTCCTTCCAAAAAACCTTTAACTGAACCCGGAAGACGAATAGAAGAGAACCACTCGTCCCATTCTGAGAACGAACGCCAAAGCTGGAAATCGATCTCCCACCAACGGCAAACACGATGCAAAACCTCCTGAGATAGAGAACATCGAAATAACAAATGATGGACATCCTCTTCATCCGAAAAACAAACCGGGCAAGAAGTGGACTCCAAAATAACACCTTTTTGGACCAGATTGTATCTAGTAGGCAAACACCCCCGACGAGCTCGCCACATAAAAACATTAATCTTAATAGGAATTAACTTAACCCACCTAGTCGGCTCAGAATGAGAGGGAAGCACCAAATCATCAATAGCAAGACGAGTATCTTTCACACTAAATTCACTAGGTAGTGTTATTTCTTTAGAGATGAAAAATACAACAAAAGCTAATCGAAAAGGGTTTACACACTATTGGCCAACAAATGAAAACAGTTGTGGTTTTTTTCATTAACACGTATATACAGATAAAGGTTAATACGTTAGCTACATGTAAGACGGTGTTTGTTGTGGTCTATGATCTTGACACATGAACCATCATTCATAACTTTCATGTTGCTATCACAACAAGTGATGTAGTACCACGACTTCTCTGTATTGATACTTGTTAGTGTTGCTTCACTCGTAAACCTGACTCGCTGATTTAGCGTCAAGTCATGAATCAAATTATGATTAAAAATTAGCAAAACTAATTAAACAACCAAATTGTATCATAAATTAAATATTACTCTTGCGACCAGAATTAGAATTAGCAAAATGTTATCGGTTACCAAAATAGCTCTCTTTCCGTATCATTAGAGCGCACTTTTTTTAATTTTCAGCAATGGATATATCTCAAATCTTTGACTGTACCTATGTTTGTACATGATTAATCCAATCATGTAACTGTTAACTCTTAGGAAAAAATTTATTTATTTAATTTACTTACTCGATAATTGCATCCTCAATTCCTAAAGTAATAGTGAGTTGCTCGAGTGGCCGCCAACTAGAGTCCTATAATTAGCGAGACACAATGTTACATATATAGTCAATATACTTGACGCATATATATGAAATGTGTTTTCTAAATTTACCTTCATATGTCGCTACCCTACATGAGCTAACAACAATTAGGACAAGCTTAGGAAGTGCTTCAATAATTGCATGTCAAAATTCAATGCCATTTCATTTCACATCACAAATTCAATGTTGTTTTCAATGTCCATGCAATGAAACAATTAGCCACAAATATCATTGTTATCTAAAAAAAACAATATGAATCAATCAACTCACTTCAAATTCAACATGTCTATGACTCTTCTTGTGAAACGGTTTTTATTCACATTTGTTGTTGTCCTCGGTTGTCCGACATTTTAAATACATCTTATGTAGTCTGTTAATACAACACATGATAATTATACATTTATGTTTGGCATTTAATAAGACAAAACTTTTGTAATACCTGCCAGGACAGTATTCTTCATTCTCGTTATTTCTTCAAGCTCATTATATGCTGCAAATTCAAAATAATGCTCAGGAAACATGTGGTTCGGTATATTCTGAAAGTATATAAATCTTTTGAAAATCGGGAACGTAGAATGCTTCAAAGTTTGCTGATATGTTTTACTCTCTGCACAACTGAATTTTGATATCCAATATGCCGCACCCTGCTGAAGCAACTTATCAAAGTGTTGCCTATCACATATATCCATATTCGCCTGAATAACATTGCCTTGAATAAAAAACAGTTGTTCTATGTCATAGTTTTCATAAAATGACAAAAACATTACCAAATTTTTAAAAGCGTCTTTTTTCAGACAATTTGGACACATCCTATAACAACATGAAACGTTAGCAAGCATGAGGTGACACTATAAAAAGCCAAACAAAAACTCCCTACCCAAATCTGATACTTCCTAATCGATTCTCTCTCTAAACTGATTAAAGTCCTTATAACGATCGTGTTTTATACTTGTTTATCTTAGATCTACTAGCATTAACATTGTTTTTATTCGAATATTAGATTGGTTTACATAGAATTTGATTTTTTTGTAAGGGTTTTAATTGATCGCTGTTTAGGGTTTTCTATTAACCGTTGCTTTCACTTGAATTATGTGTTGCTTTCCCTTGAGAAGTATGGAAGTCGTAAAAGCTTTCAGATGCACTATACCAAGCGTTATTCTACTAATGGTTTCGAGTTAAATAACGTGGGTTTCTTTGTCTACATTGTTCCTAGTTCTTGTTTATTAGTAAGGGTCTTGTGTTTTAATGCTTTGCTCCATTTGATACCGTTAGAGATATTGCTAAGGCTACTTTGGATGAACGCATGTTGCGTTTGAAGGGATTGGAGGCTGGTAACGCCGGTTTCCGAATCCCAACGTGGGTGAGGAGGCGAATGATGTTGCGGTTCGTCTCTCTTGTCCTAGGAATCACGATGTTCATAATGGTGCTGGTAAGTCTTCTGTGATGTCAGAATCTTTGTTTTCTAACCAAGTTAACTTGGATTTTGCTTGGACTCGACCACGAAATACTCATAGTGTTGCTACACATGGTGAGTTTTCCTGAGTTCTCAATCTTGTTGAAATATTTGGAGTGCCTTTAACTCACTTGTGGATATTAAGAATTTAATGAATGATTTAGAGATGGGTAAACATGAGGTTGTATGGTCAGCTATGACTTGTGAACAGCATCAAGATGTTATGGATGCTATTTTTACTAAGTGGAAAGTACTTATGGCTGAAAACCCAAGTGAATTGAATGATAAAACAGTAGGAAACACGACTGAGGTTACCACTAATGATGACACTACTCACATGGATAATTCTTCAATTATCCAATCAGTTATTATTCAACTTCAGCATCGCTCATATGTTGGTGTTGCGGGAGGGTCGAAACCAGAGCAGAATAAATCAAAGGCGAATCTTCGTTGGTTATCGTCAGAAAATTTGTGTGAAAGAGCTAATTTTTATATACATACCCGATTTGCTAATACTTTGTATGGCTATTTTATTGGCAAACGTATTGCGTTTCCAGTTGTGGAATACTATATAAGAAACAATTAGGGCAAATATGGTTTAACTCAAATAATGATGAACTCCAAGGGATTCTTCTTTTTTCAATTCAAAACTTCTAAAGGTTTGGAAGATGTTCTTGAGAACGGGCCATGGATGATTTGTAATAACCCTATTATTCTGAATAAATGGACTATGAATACGTTTATGTAAGGAAGAACTAACCAGAATTCCGGTATGGGTTAAGATTCATGATGTTCCTATTCAGGTTTTTTTAGAAGATGGTTTAAGCATCATTGCGTCTTAAATTGGTAAGCCTATTATGCTTGATTCCTATACTTCCTCTATGGGTATTGAGTCATGGGGAAGAAGTAGTTTTGCCCGAAGTTTGATTGAAATTAATGTGAATGGTGTCCTTAAAGAGAGTCTTACTATGGGTATTCCTTTAATTGACTACCCGGGGTTTACTATTAAAATTGTTTCTATTGAGTATGAATGGAAGCCACCTCGATGTGACCTATGTAGGATATTTGGCCATGATCAAGCCCAATGCCCTAAAAAGGTGTTCGTTCCTTCTATTGTTGTTACTTTTGAGCATACGGTTGACGAAGATCTAATCGATGGTTTGCCATACTAGTGGGTGTTTACTAATATATGGGTAAAAAGAAGAAGAATAAGGGTAAATCTAAGCCCACTAATGGTGGACAGTTTGGTGGTCAATCGGTTAAACAGAATATCAGCTATGAGCCTAAGGCGACTACAAGCGTGCCAAAAAGGGAGTTACCAATCCTGGTAATACGTCGACATCGTCATCTATGTTGAAGAACCAACCTCATGTTATTGTTGCTTCTACTAAAGAAGGTAATATCACCATGTCTAATTCTTATGCTGCCTTGGATGATGAAAGCGATGAAGATGTTGAGAACGTGTATGACGAATCGGCTAACTTACTTCATAGTACACAAACAGGTAAAAGTTCATCTACTTTCACGGTTGCTGTTGGTTAGCTTGTTTGGGTTAGTCGTTTGTTTGTTCTAGTTTCAATTATTAGTTGTTTCTAGAGTTGTAAGTGTTTATGGCCTGTCATAAGCACTAGGTTAGGAGTTTATCAAGCTTTTTAGCTTGAGGTTAATGTAGTACGTCAGCCACATTCCATTTGTTCTTAACATTTTCAGTTTTAATATACTTTACCGGGGTAACCATTTACCAAAAAAAAAATCCGATACTTCATTTACTTTTTTATCCCCAACACTGCAACAATGGCAAAACACGAACACGTCTTAATAATTTAACTTTCCGGTTTACAAAAATAAAAAACATGGAGCGACAAAACATCGCATACTTTTTCGCTAAAAAAACAATAGGCGTCAAAACTCATTAGATCAAACTAAAAAGCATTTACCTTAGACAAAAAAAACTGCAAACATAATAAAGCAACTAAAAAGCATTTACTTTTATTCTTGATGATGTCACATGGCATGCCAAACTATTCGGCAGTGATGTTACAACGTCCCAAACCCCTCCTACAACCTTCGCATCGCAAAAAAAACAAAATCAACACCTACGTCAAGGCTCCACAGGAAGTCCACTCACAAATGCTATCAAGGTTGTTTATACACAAGTCGAATTTAGACGCAAATGGGAAGCCACCGAATCGGCATAAAACGAAGATGAATAGCATAAAGACCAGTAATGAATGCAGGTGTAAAGAATATATCACAATTAAAACCGTATGGTATGATCCGGTAAGAGAAAAGTCGGCTCATCACATAGAAAAAGATAAAATACGACAAGAATTTAGTTATTGTAATTTTTTTTTTTAAGTTCGAATTGATTGTGATTTTTTTGTATGTTTGTTTATTTTGAAAGTTTCAAGTTTCGTATGGATATTATGATTTAGGAAAAAAAATGAATGAAATTTTAGTTTTTTTGAAAAATAGAAAATAAAAATAAAAGTAGTGAGGAGTAGATCCGTTTTTACTTAGTTCATAGTCATATTTTGGATGTAAGATTTATTAAAAAATGAAAGAAGTTAATTGCTTAAAATTACGGTTCTGTGGTTTTGTTTTTTGTTTAACAAAATTAGGTACCTTAGAACTTTTTTTTCCTGATCCTCTCACCTGTGATTTTCGATCCTGTATTCTGGGTTTTTGTACCTTGACCAATTTTCCCGTGTTGACTGTTAATTGATAGGTTATAGTTGATGAAAAATTACATAATAGCCATCATAAAGTGTTTCTTAAATATGGCCCATTGGTGGATTGTTGGGATTATCATGGATTAATCCAATGCGTTAATTATTATTTACTGATTTTTTTAATTTTTTTTGTTTTTAAAACTTATATTAATGTTATTGTAATTTATTTTCGTTTTTAATTTTTAATTTTATTATTACGTTCCTTGTTTAAGATTTCATGACGTTTTTATACCTTTTTTATACGATTCGTTCTACGTTGTTTGATACGTTTGGGGTACGGTTATGTGAACGTTTTTCGTACTTTGTTCATCACGATTTTATACGAGTTTGTCAGTGCCTTTTTGTACTTTTTCATACGATGTTTTTATACGTTTATTTCTTCAAAGAATACTGTATCTTTTTTTTTCGAGGTTTTGTTCGTTTTCCAGTATGTTTTTCATCCGTTTTTATCATATATTCAGAATACGGTTTACACATTTTTTATATTTTTTGAAAGTTTTTTCAGTACAGCTTTTATACGTTTTCCTACGTTTTGGTTCTTTCGAAACGTTTTTATATGTTTTCATCTTTTCTAAAACGTACGAAAACGTACAAAAGCTTAGAATTTTTTTTAAAAAGACGTATAAAAACGTAAGAAACCGTACGAAAAAGTACAAAAATAGACAAAACCGGAAAAAAATCGTATAAAACAGATAAAAACTGATAAAACATATGAAAACAAATGAAAATTTAAAAATGTAAAAAAAACGTGTATAAAAACATACGAAAACGTACAAAAATTTGAGCGTAAAACCGTTATAGAAAACGATAAAATCTGATAAAATCGTCCAAAAAACATATTAAAACGTTACAAAACGGATAAAATAACAATAAAAACGCATCAAAGTTACAAAAACTTAAAAATGGTAAAACATATGATAATGTAAACAGAAAACATAAACAAAAACGACCAAATAATGTAATTAAATAAATAATAAAACTAATAAAAAATGCTAAAATAAAAAAAATAACAATAATAAAAATAGTAATAATAAAAATAATACATTATATAATAATGTAACGCATAGACAAAATCCGTGATGTACAAACAACCATATGGACCATTTAAAAGAAATGTAATGTAAGGTAGTTTATGGGCTTTGTTCAGTCTAATTAGAAAGGTCAAACAAACGAAAATTAGGTCCCAATGGACCAAAGACCCATACGGTCGAACCTACAAAGAGATGATCCAGGGAAAAAATAAAGTCTAAGGAGACTAATTCATTAAACCCGTCAGAAGCCAACACCATTTAAGCAATAAACTCAATTGAAATGGCTTGAGAGTGCCAATAGTTAAATCATAACTCGTATTAACTTGAAAATAAAGAAAAGAAGGAAAATTACATAACAAACACTAAGAGCAAATAGGTATGTGGTGGTACTGTTAGAGCTTGGTGCCACTTAATGCAGAGTGGACGCCAGGTGTTTTTTGGCTATTGCTCACCGACTCCGGTGGTTGGTGCCCAAGGCCTACTCGGCTGTTAGGCTATGCAGCCGGAATCGCAGTAGGTATTTTTTATTTTTTTTTTTGAAAAATAGCCCATATGGCACGAGTTTGGCTATGGCTCCCCCACTCCATGGTTCTGTGCCTGAAGCCTTCTTGGCTAGGCTCCACCAACTCCACTGAATTGTGGTGTCATACCAAATCTGGTGCCAAACTCCATTTTCCTTGCTTTTTTCTCTATGGCACGAGCCTATGGCACCACGACTCCCAGTGCTCTAATGGGCCAAGATCATTTCTCTTTTAATAGACTAAGATCACACCTTTTTTTTTTTTTGAAATATAACTTATCATTAACAGAAAAAAGAAATTACATATCATGAAATATAACTAAGATCACACCTTACTAACATGAAATCTATGTCGTCCACTTCATCGATCCAGATTCACATACCCAAATAAAGAGTCAGGATCATTCTTAAAGAAACACAAATAACACAATTACCCATTGGGTAAAAGAATTTATCCCATCATTAATATTTAATAAAACCAAAAAACATCACGACACTTCATTTATGAGCACTACCTCATATTCTGTTCGAGAATAATTCAGTTACCTGATGTGATATGCTATCTCCAAAGAATCCTTTCTACATCAGACTGTTATGTGAGGTATACACAAATGTTTTTGGTTTTAAATTCGATACATTAAGTTTTATAACTTTATATTCATGCTTGAATCGGTTAGTTTATTAAGGCCGTACATTTTATATTTATTGCAGGATAAAGTTTAAGCTTTAAGGCGAAAAAAATCTCGTTTTTCATTTCCCTATCAACTATAAAAATATATACTTATTCTTTCCTTCATGAATTATAATTGTGTGTTGGAAAATGCTAGAGTGTTTGGAATGTTATTTTTCATTGCACGAAATACATCTGAATAATTTTTGAAAAAAAAGGATATACTAGTTAATATCTTATTGTAAAGCGTAAGCTTCTATATGATAGCAAAGAATATATTCATCATCAGTGTTTTGGGCTTTCAGCTTTGATGGAGTGACGAGCTAAATAAGAAGTGAGAAAAAGAGAATCTCATCTAAACATCATGTAACATGTTATCCTGAGATTTTTCTACTATCATGGATTGGAGTGCCAAAGGGCATGACATACATGCATGGCACTAGAGGGGTGTGGGTTTTGGTGGGGTATTGGGAGTTAGGACACATGATAGAAAGCGAATCCCGGACAAGGAGAGTTGTGTCCGGGAGGAGGAGTGCTCGAGCCCTCGATTAATCCAGAGGGTGTACGCGCCGCACTGGGATAAAAACATGTTACATCGATATCTAGATGAGATTCAATTTTGGAAAAATTCCAAGCACAGAAGACCTTCAAGTGGAATTTGCAGGAACAGGAATTTAAAGTACCTTAAGCAAGTGGTACACTAAGATTGTGAAGGTGATGGTGTGTAGGACACATGAAAAACAAGGTGGAAGGGAGAAACCTTTATGAGAGATGAGCAAGTCCCCCGCCATCTAAGCGCGAGATTCAAATAACTCCTCCCAACGCGCCCTTATCATCCTCGACACAAATACACGATGAATGCCTTCCACTCAAGGAATACTTGGAAATAATTAACCGCTACAACGAAGGGTCAAAACACGTTGTTGAAGAATTTAATGCTCTAATGCAAGTAATGGACAATTTAACTAGTACGATTTGATAAAGATATATATAACTAGTATGATTTGATACTTCATACTTGCCTGCGATAATATGATGTGGAAATTCTAATACAACTAATTATGCACCATAATAACTCCATATGCGGAATTGTGTTACTATGATTCCTTGCTATTTGATTCAAAACTAGGTTCCGAATATATCCTACCTGTATCGAGTATTATATGGTCAACTTACAAATGAAACAGAAATAACCAAAATGTTTGGGCAATATAACAACCTGTTTTGCATGTGCAATGTGAAAGACTTCATAAACAAGAGTCCATTGGGCACTAATTTAACTATTTTTATGAAATTTGTCACATCACATCACATTTGACATTTAATTCTGAGTCGGGTTTTTTAAGTTTTGTGTGTAGTGCTACAAATATGAACCATACTACGAGTAAACAAAAAGCCATTAGGATTACCTCACATATAAACTAAAACCAGGCAAAATAAAAAAATTTTAGGATTGTCATGAGGATAATTATAGTTACAAATAATTGTGCCGAGCTGCATGCACCAAGGTCTTATTGTAAGAATTAACCACGGTTTACATGTCAAGATCGTCATCAACGCATCAAAATTACAGAATTAAATATTCCATATCATAAGAGGATTTACAAACGTACAATCTTCATAGCTTCAACTATTGAACAAGTCACTCTAATGGGCAGTAAAAATTGAGACAGAATTGAGAAGATGGTTTCAATGTCATTTTAACGTACAAAGAAATGTAAATTATTCATTATCAAAAGAAGCTCTTCAGATCATCATACCATGCCAATGGATCTGACGTGTCGATGACCTGATTTGTCTAATGAGTTGGTTATATTAGAGGTGATTCTAAATCATGTGGCTCGTTCCACTATATCATATCTTCTTGCCACGCCAGATGACGCTGCTTGTACCTTCAGCATCATGATATCACCATGCATCTGCGTTAAAATAGCATTCAAGACATTTGTTGTCATATTAGTAGAGCTACCTAGCACTTCTTGCTGATAAGTGTGGCTAACGTCCGTTGTACCATCAATGCTCTCTTTATCGGAACACAATTTAAGACTAAACACTGTCCATAACCATTACATATCTTCTCATAGTCGCTAAAACTATCGGCCAACTGAGTCGAAAGAAGAGGACTTGCCTGGATCATTTTTAAGGTAGCAAGAAACACTTGTGGATTCTTTTGTAGGACCCATTTTCTGGTTCATGATACTCTTTTATCATATGATGAAAATTGTCGTTTGAACATATAGAAATAAGTGCTTCAAGATCGTCATCACTCATCAGAAGCTGTACTTTATAGTAAGGCTGATCACGGTCTAAAAACCGAACCGGACCGACCAAGACCAGACCGGACCGAAAACCGATTTGGTCCAAACAGAACGATGCAAGTGGAAATGAGAAACAAGTTACGAAATGAAATGAGAGTAATGAGGAAATGAAAATGCGACGTTATTTTTCATAAGAAGGTTAAACGGTAATAAGCTTAATATTTATCATGGATAAATATTAGAGGGGTAATAAACGACAAAAGACCAAACAAATAATCCAAAGGGTTGTTTGGCTTGGCTAAGGGACGAAACCCCTTAGGGGGTTAGACAAGTATTAGGGTTTCTAAAATCATTTTTTGCATCCTATAAATACAAAGAGAATTATAAAGATCATCATAACTCAAACACCAACCTTAAAATCCCTCTCCATCTCCTCTTGTTTTCGTCTAGTCGTACCAAGGAGGGGATTACCCTCGGTCAATCTAAGTCGACCACAAGTCGACACACCCTCGTCGACTTCTAGTTGATCTAGGGTTTACCCGATTTCGTACGCGGCTAATTTGTGTAGGTCCGAAGCCCTAGTTCTACTTGTGCAGTACCGATGGATACCTGACGCAACCCAAAGTCCCGTCTTCCTCCCAAAAACCCTAAGTGGTCGAACCATCAAGAAGAAGATATTAAAGTACATATTGTATATTTAGTATAATCGGCCCATTGGTCCGAGCCCATAGTCTAGAAGCTTCATTTGTATCCTATATATAGGTTAGCTATTATCAATTATAATCAAGCAATCATTCCAATCAACATCAATTTCTATTATCTCTCATGGTAATCAGAGCCTAATATTAATCTTCCCGTAATATTCTCCTTCTTTTTCTCTCATAACACGCTCCTCACCTCTCCCTCCCATCCACACACAAAAATACTGTTCATCGACGTCACTATTCATCGACGAGTACTGTTCATCGGCTAGTACTGTTCATCGGCGGGTACTGTTCATCCGAAAAAAAAGATTGTTCTTATGGCTTCTCATGATCAGCAATGGTATATGGATACCGGAGCAACTTCTCACCTTTCATCTCACACCGGTAACCTTCAAACCTCTTTTCTTAATCGTAATTTTCATTCAGTTATTGTCAAAAATAGATCATCTATACATGTCACCCACTCTGGACATGTACAAATCCCTAATCCATATCGCCCACTCCACCTTAAAAATGTTCTTGTCACGCCTAATATAATTAAAAACCTTGTTTTCGTATGTAAATGCACCACTGATAATAAATGCTCCATTCATTTTGATCCCTATGGTTTCACTGTACGATATTATCATACCCGTCAAACCCTTCTTCGTTGTGATAGCACGGGTGATCTATACCCCTTACACGTTGCCGCCTCAGCCTTTGCCCTATTTACTAATAATCATTCCCTTTGGCATCAACGTCTTGGTCACCCTTGTGACAATGTAATTCAAACCCTGTCGTCATGTGGCCTTGTGTCTTATAATAAACAAAACACTCTCAACACTTGTGTCATGTCTGCCAGTTAGGAAGACAAACAAAACTTCCCTTTTAACGATCTACCTCTATTGTCACATCTCTCTTTGACATTATTCACTCAGACCTTTGGACATCTCCTGTCTCTAGCATGAGTGGATATAAATATCATTTTCTTAGATCACTATTTACATTTTTTTTGGGTCTACCCACTTCA
>BQNB010129941.1:0-19026 GCA_026074375.1 Tanacetum coccineum | reverse complement strand
ATACATACATACATACATATATATATAATAGTGGCTAAGCCCGCCCGATGAACGGGCATAACTTGTAATTATTGTTTATATTTTTTTGTTTTGCTGAATATTGGTTTTTAAATAATTTTATTATACAAATTTTTTTAAGCAAAGTAGCAAACAATTTGATTTTGTTTATGTAAGTGCTTTTTTAATAAGCTCTTTTAACAATATCAATAGCATTCAAGCAACGCTTAACAAACACCCCTAAAAGCCTCAGAAACTTTAGCAAACAACTTACTATAACTACATGTTCTTAGACACTCCCTTGGCAATTTTATCAAAGGAACCCTTTTAGCAGCGGAAAGGTGTATGGGTTTCATGGTCTATTTTTGGGATTTATTATTCTCGAATGAGAGTATCGCGGAAAGTCAAAAGATGGTTCTTATTTTAGCTTTGCAATCTCTTGGGTTGATGTGTCCATTTTTGCTTGTTGAATTTTTTGTGAGACACGTTGAGCCTATTGAAAGACTACCATCTGCAGCGATACGCTTCCACCTTCTTCAACTTCATGCTTTTGTTGAACCACAACACTGAAAGCCAGGACGCAACACGGACATATAAATTTTAGATTAAATAAGTAAAAAGTTGCATTAGTTGATATATGCATATATAAACAGACATACATACGATCCCACAAACACAATAATCCTTTGTTGGATATATGAGTTTGAGCTACTGAGGAAAATACCATGAGCATAAGAAATCGCTTCTGATAACAAATAACCGCCTATTCTTGCATCTAGTAAGTAACAACAATAATAAAGTTGATCATTATACATACATCAAACATAGAGTCCTCCAAAGTATCACGAAATAATGAAATGAAGAAACTAACCATAAATGACATCCATGATTTTTCTAGGATCTCTAGTAGGCTTAATCAGACAAAGAAGAAAGCTTTCACCCATTCCACATACGCCCGGAAACGACATTCTGCGGATGAGACTGTAACAAAAATAAAACATGTCGTTTAAACATAAACAATTTATTAGTTATAATACCCATGCACGCACATGGTTTTCTTTAAAAACTTTAATAATTTATTTTTTATATCATAATACAAACAAAGTGACGTGTCTTAAATGATTTCTTGTACTAAAATAAAGAAATTATATGAATATATGTTCTTTTATAGCTAATGATTTTGAAGGTAAATTATTCATTATTATTCTAGCAAAATGTCATATAGTAACATTTTTCTAGTTGTGTTATAATCGATATATAAAAAATGAGTATTCATTAATATCCGAAAGATGATTCTTGGCGTGTCTCACATTTGAGCTTTCTTAAAGCGTTGTTGACGGTGAACGTCATCCGATTTCTGAAGTTTTTAGTTCTAACAGGGTCTGCTCTTAGTTCCATTTTCAATTTTGATATCAGCGTTCCACACTTTTCTTCCAGATCATCTTTAGCAAGCTCTTCTAGCTAGGACTTAACAGCAAAAATATCCTCCAATAGAATAATATTATGCAAGTATCTATCAAAAGCTCCGTTTTCTATTTCTATGTTCTTGTCCTTGTATTATTTAACTTTAAAAACCTCCATTCATTTATTTGAGAAGCCTCATGTATGTTTCAAATTATATATAACTTTTAGCTAACATACTGAAAAGCTGAAACGAAATAGGTAAAATTTGTGCACCTTTATTGTTAGTGGCTTCTTTGCACGAATTGGATGCAAATTATGGAATTGAGAAAATTTGCTGGAGAACTTATGGTACGTGGCGCCTCTATATGCATTCCTAAATAAGATATTAACAAAGTTATGGTTGAAGCAGGGGTGGCAATGTTGACAAACTAACTGGAGGATCAGCCAGTTTTGGGTGTAGTATATTAAACGGGTCAAATTTAAAAAAAAAGGAGGGATTGGGCTGAGCTGGTGAAAAAGTTCTAATGTCGCAAACAAATTATGTTATATTAAAATGTCTTTGCTGTCATTTTAATTGTTTATTTGACTACTGCTGTAATAACCTTTTGGCCGAAACCTTTAGAAAGGGCTAGTTTATGAAGAACAGTGAACACTTTAACAGCAGAAGCGGAAGACTAATAAAATTAATGGATATCTGATGCATACAACTTACCCGGATGAGGATATCTCTTTTGATTTCTGATCAACTAAAGGTGAACTTGATGATGGTAACTTATCTGAAACTGATGGATTGCCCTTAAACACTGCAAGCAAACTCAAATTAAACTTGAAAGTTATATGTATATGCAACTTGATTGGCATGGAAAATTTCCATATGTTTTTATGTGGTTATGACCTTCACAATTGATGACAATCAGTTGTAGAAAAAGAGGTTGTCTATTAGAAAGTTTTTGCAGCTACTTCCCATCTCGAGCTTCTTTTGCTTGGTCTTCTAGTTGTCGTTTCAGAATTTCAACCTGCAAATATAGTAACAATTTTATAATGCAGTCAATTGGCTATAATAAATGCGGCTAATATATTGCTATCGAAGTTATACAATCTTCATAACTCGGCTGCAAAATATGCAGCCAACTCCCTACAATTCAGCTTCGGGTATTATGCGTATTGGGCATCAAAACACTATAGTCAAACGAATAACGCAGTCATAGTTCTCATGTAAACTGATTATTTTAAGGTTTACAACTACTTACACCCTGTATCTTCTAAATTGTATACTTGTTGTGGGCTTTGATGATGAGTGACATTTTTTTACATGCAATTGAAATCAAAGAAAACATCAGTGCTAGCGGATGTTTATACTTCCTTTCTCTAAACATTTTTATTTCTAACAATATATACACTACACTATGATATTAAAATTAGTATATACATTACAAATGTGAACCAACTAAGTACCATTATACTAAGTTTGGTGTTAAAATTAGTTTTTCATGGTACTGGATGTTACATGTCCCAAAAGTTTACTCATGATATATTTTTAGACGTGTAACTGGATGTTACCTGCCAGGTTAAGCAATTAAGCTTCTTTACCATCGTTAATCAAATACAGTTCCTTAAGGTTACCATGTGACTTAAAAAGTTCCCTAAACGCCCTTACTTCCTTTTCACCCAACGCGCTATGTGAAAGGTTCAAATACCTCACTTCAGCATCTTTAAGGGCTAACGAAAACATATTCATAAATTCAAGTGCTTTTTCCTATTTTCTTCCAGCAACGAAATTGGATAAGTCAACTTCGGTCAACTGATCCTTAATTGATGACGAAACGGGAGCAGCAACATGGACTGCATCCAACCTATATAAGAAAACAAATAGATTAATAAAAAGAAAATTCATTCTTTTATCCCGTGAATTCTGGTATAGATTCAGCAAGGGTAATAATTAGATATCACTTAAATATATGTAGGTTATAGCTAGGTTTCGTATTTGACTCGCATGGAGTCCAGGAACCATGCTTGTCAGCCTTGTTTGGTGCTAAAATGTTTTGTACCTTGAATGCAATATCAAGTCAAAGAATTAGAGACAATAATCAACACAAGTAATCAGGCGTCACACTTGCAGATAGAATCACACAGAATCACTAAAAACACTCGTATGAAGATGATATTCCTGATATGAATCATAAGCTGAGTTGATGACAAACACTTGTCACTTAATTTCTGGCAAAATAAATTGTGGCTACAAGGTGTGACAAATATTATTCCTATAATAATCTAACACTCTCAATTCAATGCCCTTACTCAAAAACTGAAAAGGTTACACACATATCAAACTTACTAGGTGATCCAAGTTCCAGTTTTGTTGCGCAAATCAGTAACAAAAAAGGCGTCTTTGTAGCTTATCCGAGCATGCAGTTTTGAATTCTAAAATCAAATAAGAATGCTACTTAGCAATAAAAACTTATAATGTTTACTAAAAAAAAGTAATGCAAGTGTGGCAAAACGAACCTCTCATGTAGAGATAACTATCAAGTTTTCAGGATACTTATGTGTGGCACGCTCCTACAATATCAATAATTTAGTATCTATGTATATATATATATATGTATATATATATATATGTATATATATATATATATATATATATATATTATTTATCATATATATATCTATTTCTATATTATATATATAACATATATCTTATATAATAAATATATATATATACATATATATATATAATATATATACATATATATATATATGTATATATCATATATGTATATATATATATATATATGTATATATATTATATATATATATATATATATATATATATATATATATATATATATATATGGGCACGTTATATTGAGAACCCATTTTATGTGCAGAACTATTTTACACCAATAAGAATTTAGTATCTTTAAATATTTTATTTAATTAAAAAGGGTATAATGGTAAAACACATTTTCGCTTTCTTTTTTGAATTTTTGAATTTAAACAACTTTTATTAAGCCTTTAATTTTCGGAATTCAATTTTTTTCTTTTTTTTTCTTTTTTTTCAGTATAGTTTTATTTAAAAAAAACAAGTACATATGTGTTTTTTTAATATCGTAAGTTTACATATATGTTTCTTGCGTACAATAATGGTAATTGCACATATGTATCTAGTGTACGTTCTATAATGTTGGAAACTTATAACAAAAACAAACATATACATGTAACATCTAAATTTATAACAAACAAAAAACATAAATAGTATACAAAATTTGACATAAAAGGAAATACAATTCAAATACAAATGTATCTTGTTAAATATAAATATGCACGTCAATCTAGATTATGTGTGCACACTTCTAAAAACATACGTGCACACTTATAAGAACATACATCCACTCTTCCAAGAACATACGTGCACTCTTCCAAGAACAAATATATCTTGTTAAATACGGAGTATAAAATGTGTGTACGCTTCCAAGAACATACATGCACTCTTTATATCGGCCACGTCTCCATCATTATCAAACATGTTCAATACCTCACCACCCTGTGCTTGAAAAAAAAGAGTTTTTACTTTCAGTTAAATAGTATGCTTGGTCGGTATCAACACTTGATTATTAGGAAACAAACTTACACTAATAGGGGCAAGATTCTTCTAGAAAATTGAGTGATTCACATGACCTGATAAAAAAAGAATAAAGGGAATATGTGTTAGTTAGAACTTGGGACACCCACGGACATAAAAGGTAATGAACTGTCACAGTAATAACTAGATGCATAAACTATGAGATGTGGGAACAATAGATGTGTAGAAAGGAATGTTTGCTCATTACTACACATTCACTCACACAAAGGTGAGTTACATTTGGTACTAAATAACTAACAGATAACTAAGACTAATCATAATTTTTGGCTTATTGCCACAAAAACAAACAAGTCAAAAAGTGGCAAGGAGGGAATATGGTAGCAAGAATATTAATCGAGGAGGGCTTCCTTGAATAGATGCTTGCCATATCAACAATGGCTCTACAACAATACAATATGCTTCCCTAAAGAAGCAGAAGTAGGCTAAGGAAACCAATCATCAATTACTCACAATGATACCTATAAAATGCAGAAATAAGGAGTTTTGTGATGTTCAAAAGAAAAAGAACATCGAGCCCACCAAGGGAAGCTACCCCAAGCTACTACCACTGATTTAAAATTTAAGAATGCTCCACAAACAATAGCTTTTATGACACCTAAGAATCCTATACATTTTACATGAATCAAGTCAAATTCTTCCACGGCAAAAGACCATAACTATAACAACACTCAAACTACCACACACTTCCTTCAGATACACATGATTGATCCATCATACATGTACTTACGGAGTTCTCCATAACTACAAGATCTTTTATGGTTTTTCACCCATATTCATAACAATTAAATATCACCCAAAGATCATTATGCGTTAGTCAAATTGCAAAACATCCTCTCTACTCTATACAAATAGCTAGTTTGAGTACATAAAAAAAACTCAAGTTTCTCATACATGATTCTAAAATGCATAATTTGGACCAAACTAAGTAGTTTCTACGATCAGAGTCCATATTTTTATGTCAAAACTAAGCACACTTTATCCAAACTAACACAAATTATGTCACAAGTTTAACAACAAAATTTTATTTATGCCATTGCGTACAAACAATCGTTAGTTTTTTTTATCATAGACATCTAGCAAAAATATATTAATAATTTAAAACATATATGCATAACTAAACTGAGACTATATATCAGCTTCAAAACATATATGCATACTATTTCAATTATTTTTTACCAACCATAAAACACATATGCCCCTTTCACTAAATTTTTATAACATATATGCACTTTAAATATGCACATATGTTTGCGGTTTCTAATTAAATTTACTTGAGACCACACTAAACTTAAAAAAATCAAAAGCATGGTAATCATGAATAACAGATAATGATCCGATCTAAACTTTCCAAATACATGTCTCGCCAAATCTTAATCGTCAAACAAACACAAAAATATAAACACGGATTAAATGACCACCAGACAATTATACCGTGATCATCAAAGAACCAAATAACACATACCTGATACACTCCAAACATCATCGAAAGAAATTAAAGATACTAAGCAGATTCAATCAACGAAGAACCAAATAACACACCTCATCCACATTCAAATAAAAAGTTGAGTAACATCTTTTCCATTTTATTAGCAGATATTAACTTTTGCATACGAAAAATAACTCGTGCATACTTGTTGTTTACCACCGCCACTATCTTCTTAACGCTACCAACCCACATTAAAAAAAATGTTTACTAATATTGCTTTACCTTTGTCATCTGATGTTAAGATCTCGAAAGCCTCAATGACCTGCTCTATTTTTTTCAAAATTATTATGTTCCGATAAGTTATAAAATTCTAATAGTTAATTGTGTTACCTTCAAACATATACTTACATGTGCTTTAGATCCAAACGTGGTTCAAGAAAGTATGTTCAGATCCAAAAAAAAGAACACTAATATACTCAATCGCTTTAATAGTCTTCATATATGGCATGTTAACTCATTATAGTACAAACCTGGCTTGAACAATCCTTTTGTAGCAGGATCAATTGATGTTGTGTTTTGAATCTGCACATGTGTTTTGAGCAATCCTGGCTTGAACAATCATTTGTTCCTTCATGGCAGATTCAAAACACAACACACGACAACCATAATCAGAAACAAACATGTAGTAGATCTATCAGTGACCATATTTATAGATCTAAACCTTAGCAAACACAACACATTCAAAAGGTTACCTAAATCAATCAAAATAGTTTGTCTAAGATCTATCACCTTATTCATGGATCTGGTCATACATGAAATCATAAAAACCAACCAAATTTCAAAAACAAGATTCTTACATTATCATAGGCCACACCGTCGTTAGTTGGTGTCGTCTTTATCCTCCTTTAACCGCTATAGCCATTTTCCTCCTCCAGCCACAACCGCCATCTCACACCGTCGTCTTCATCTTCCTTCGACATATATCTAAATGATACGACACAAAACAAATCCATACCATCACACAACCATCTCGCACCGTCATCCTCATCTAGCACAACCATCATACAACCTCCGAAACATAACAAATCCAAACCAAAAACCGCCATCGAAAACTTTAGGATATGCGGTTGGTTTTCGAAACACATATTCAAAAGGTATGACAACGCTTGAAAGTTTCGACGGATGGATGGTGGCGGCTGTAACTGTTTGGGTGGTATCAAATAATGAAATTTTGAGATAGGTTTTTGGATTGGAAATGTGGGGTACTGAGATGTGTGTTTCAATGAGAGAGAGAGAGAAAAAAAAACTGAATTCTCAATATCACGTGATTTATGGAGTTGCCGGTTTTGATAAAAAAATAATACATAATGCCTAAATTACCCTTTAGCTTATTTTTTAATTATTGTGTCATTTAAATTATTTACTAAAATGCCATTGTGCATTAATAACCTTTGATCAAACTCATCCAATGACCAAAATTTGTTTTCAAGAGTTCTGTAAAGTTCTGCACAAAAAATGAGTTCTCAATATAACACTTCATTATATATATATATACACAAAACATACCCTTAAACTATGCGAAGAGTTACGAAAACTACCTTAAACTTTTCTCTATTTGCGTATTTTTTATATAACGGACTTTATTTATCAAATACGTAACGAATATCTATCGGTTCATGCATAAAGAAATATATCATTGAAAAGATATTATTCAACAAACAAACGAAAATAGCCCCATCGCAACGCGCGGCTATTATTTTTTCTTTAGACAAACTCAACACGAAATAGCTAGCAAAATATATATTCGCCAACCAAAAATAAATGAGGCCGCCGCACCGCGCGGGCCGCATTACCCCTTGCTTCTTACATAATCGATTCGAAAAAAAAGACCCACACACACCACAAAAACTTTCATAAAAACTCTCCTCATAAAAACTCTCTCTAATAAAAACCCACCTCACCACCACCCGTCAGACGTCATTACTGCCGACCACACGGACAGTCAATACTGCCGCCCACAACAGGGGGGTAGTGTCTCCACCACTCCGGACGTAACCCACCACCACGCCGGACGTCACCAACAGTTGTAAGGTATTTTTTGTTTTTTTTATAATTCCTGTGGCAATTAAAGATGTTTTAAGTGTATTCTTTTATAGATATAATTTTTAAATGTAGATCTATGTTTTTATTTGTAGATCTATAAGTTTTCACCTTGAGAATCCCCCTATAGTTTTATAGATTAATTTATAGTAGTTATTGTAATATCTAATGTTTATAACCAAAATAATTCCACTTTCTTAAGCCTCTGCCGAATTTGTGGTCGCTGCGACTGGACTGAACTTTTGTGGATGCGGCAGACTCCCCGAAAACATATTTAGCCATTGCCTTTTTATCCGTGTATTTATATGGATGGTAATTAAAATTTAATTATGACATTCTTATTTTGTTTTGCTTTGATCTTAAATAATCATAATCAATCCCGTATATATCGAATGTCATTGAATGTGTTGAACTTATTTTGATTTTTTATTTGTTGAACTTGAATATAATAGTAAAGCACATTAAATTAGTGTAAATGTTTTTTATCTTAGCTAACTATTCATTTATATAACTTTTATACGATACTATATGATTATGAATTATGATATTTGCTCATTTTGTTTCATCTTTAAATTTACTTGCTTTTCCGAAAAAACTAATATTGTATAATTATGTTTTGAGATGTGATTTAGATCTTTGAATATTGAGATCCAATGACTGTGTATTTTTCATTGGGTGGTCTTCACATTGGAGTTCATATTGTTGGGATGATTGGTTTTGAAGGTTACCATTGTTGATTTTAATCACGAAATATTTTTCTCATTATGGTCTTCAAAATTTCTCCATCCATATTAAAAAATGAAATTATTAAACGTGCTTCTTTGAATTGTTGAACGAGGAATTTTAGTTAGAACTAGAAATGTAGAACTATATTTTAGTGGTATCTGTGATTTGTATCAATGTAGTACATGCGAAGCAACATCGCCCATATTTCCCAAATAACACAGAATTACTATGTTTGCAAATTTAGTATGAGGAAAATTTTGATTGAATCTCTTGCTCAATATTTACTTTTCATGTTTTTGTTCATGGTATTGCAGAATTTCAGATAACTACGTTTTTCCATAATAAAGTTATACGAGTTTTTGAAATTCGACACCTTTATCAGTGGAAAAAATATTCAAAGTAAGTTATGAGGTGCCATGCATACTATTGTTTCTCGTTGTAAGGCTTTACATGTAACAGTCATACTTTTTGTATTTATAAAATCGTTTAGTTATATATTTTTATAATCAGTTTTACCTCAATTTTAACCTCCTTCATTCTTCATTTTCAGTGTCACTTTTATAGAGTTTCTTATCGAAACCTTAATTTAGGTTACAAGATCTTCGGATTAACTGCTTACATGGGACGACCGACCGCAAAAGGTCGTCCCATTACGTTTAGCCTAACAGATATAAAACAATTTTGATACTAATTGATTGACTCATTGATTGAAAACATTTTTGATACTAATTGATTGACTCATTAATTGACTTGAAAGTTGAAAATTTCTATCTACTCCCCTATAAATAAAATAGACAGCACACAAACACACATCACAAAAACTTTCATAAAAACTCTCCTCATAAAAACCCTCTAATAAAAACCTACCTCACCACCACCCGCCGGACGTCATTACTGTCGGCCACACCGGACGTCACCACCACTCCGGACGTAATCCACCACCACTCCGGACGTAACCCACCACCATGCCGAACGTCACCACCACCACGCCGGATGTCACCAAACTCCGGGCGTAACCCACCACCATGTCGGACGTCACCACCACCACGCCGGACGTCACCAACAGTTGTAAGGTATTTTTTTTAATAAATCTATGGCTATTAAAGATGTTTTTAAATGTAGATCTATGTTTTTATTTGTAGATTTATAAGTGTTTCCATTAGAATTATAGTTTTTATAGATAAATTTATAGTATTTATTTGTAAATATATGTTTATAACAATTTCCCCCCTTTTTTAGCTTCTACCGGAATTTTGTGGACGCAGTAGACTGGTCGGAATTTTGTGGACGCAGCAGACTCGCCGGAATTTTGTTGACGCCGCTGCTGTTGCCGGCCCCCTGCTGACGCAGCAGACTCGCCGAAAAAACCCGCTGCTTTATCTATAGTTTTTATAGATAAATTTATAGTTACAAGTTTGTTGCACAAGTCTTTTTTTAAACTTATTTGTGAATTATGTTGTCTTAGTTTGTTATTTTTTTGTTGTAGAATATTAAAATTGTGTTGCTAAATTTGTATATAAACTCCCTGTGTAAATTATGGTACTTAAGGTGATGTTTTACATTTCCAAGTGACCATGATCTATTTATTGTTTGTATATTTTTTAAGTAATTTTGGTTCAAATTTTATTATAACTCCATTTGTTTATGAAGATTTTTTTATCTTTATGATTGCGTGCTTTTACTTAATTGGTTACGTTGAGATTTGATTTATAAAAAGAAGATACGCTTTTTGCCTTTATCTTAAATTGCCCACTTAAAACTTGTAATATTTTGTGACTATACGTTTAAAATTTCCATATCTTTTAAGTCACGACATATTTGAAAAGTATGAGAATTTTCGTTAGGAAAAGGAAGGTGTTGGTTGTCATACACACATCATGGATAATTGATAATTTATATATGGAATGTTTAAAAAGCAATGAATAATATGACGTAATTTTGGACATAACCATAAATCCCGCATGCTAATTTTAAAAAGTATTCAATCAAGTTAATAGAATTATTTTTAATTTTGACGACTTAACAAAAATATCTTCGTCGGGTTTAATGATATTAAATGTGTGATTGGTAACTGCTTTGTAATATGAAATTAACCGTGGCTTATAAATACAAGTTTATAAGTTTTGTTGTTTCTTACTAATCAACATGATGTAAATAACATGCACTGTTCTTTTATACATGTTAAGAATTTTTGCTTGAGTTGAATATCGCATGTTACAACCGTTTTCAATTACATTTTGATATTTTCACGTTCTATTTTAAACTTTACACAAAACACTTACTACAATATCGCATATCGTTAATTGACTGCCGCTATAAATGTTGCCTTTTTTCTTTAGTTGAATTGTCGCATGTTACATCCATTTTCAATTATATTTTGATCTTTTCACGTTCTATTTTAAATGTTACACGAAACACTTATCACAATATCGTATATCGTTAATTATCTGCCGCTAGGAATTTCCGCCGCTATGCGCGGGTACTCGCCTAGTAATATAGTAAAAGATAAGCAAACAGTGACAAACTATTAAGTGGAGTTTTTGTAGCTCTTTAAGATTTTTGAATAGGGGTTAGTTAAAATTTTATATACATATATATATATAGTTATATATATATATATATATATATATATATATATATATATATATATATATATATATATATATATATATATATAGAGAGAGAGTTAGGATCAAATGAGAAGTTTTCTTAAAATAAGAAGGAAAATAAAGTAACTATAACGGATATCCCACAATGCACCGATTTAAAATTAGACGGCATTCTATAATTTAGATGCATTTAATGTGTTTTCTAGATTTTATTTAGAGTATATACATATATTAGAATAGCATTTCCGATTTCTCTTGTTTTTTTGTTCATATACATGTGCCATATATCATTGAAAATCAATTTGCACATCTACACCATCTAATTAACTTTCAAAACTCAAATGATGCATCTAAATGAATAGAAATGCATCTAATGCAAGTTGTAGCATCTCATAATGTGTTGGTTAGTCACTTTTCACCACTGTTCGTTCTTTTAATTTATTTCTCACTAGATCCTCTATAAATTTATTATATATATATATATATATACTAGTAACATAACCCGGCCAAAGGGGCGGGTTCGCTTCATAATAATTAAAATAGGGGAATGTTAATACTTAAGTTATGCTAATGAGAATTCTACAGAAACAACAATTAATTATTTATAAAAATTGAAACGAAAAAAAAAAGATGTTGGTTAGTAATACAAAAGTTATTCGAGGATGTCTTGTATATAGAAAAACAATGCATAATAAAAAACGAAGACAGGGCATAATACTATACCTTTTTAATGTATCACTCTTCTTAGAGACTCCCAAAGATTTTAGAGAACGGAGAGAAGAATTTAAGATTCAATTTCTCGATCCATTTTCCATTCTTCCTTATTGTGTTGGCTGGACTGCCCTGATCTTACAATTAACGTCTCTCTATTTGCTGCATAGGGGGTGAGGGGTATTACAATCAGGTTCTGTAACAACAAATTCAAACAATTTGATAACGGAAGCTGTTCAAGGAAAATACAATTACCAGGACTAATTTCACAGTAAGACAAGTTAATCAACCTTCTTTGTCTCCAAGACAAACTTGCTTGCACAGCTTTATTTTTTTTGAACGACGACTTTTAATTAAAAAAAAAACTAGGCAAGGGAGCGAGAATTACAAAGAATAAGAGGAACGGTTTTTTTATACCAATGTCCAGCTAAACAAACAGTATTTGACATCTATACCGACAACAGTAATAAGAACTAAGCAAAAAATAATCTCATCAAAAAAAAATCTCCTTAGATTTGGGCTTTTTGGGGGGGGGGCCCTCCGAAAATTTCTTATTTACGAAATCCATAGAAAGCCACCACATAACAAAAATAATACCTTGAAATGTTTTATTCTTTCTTTGGCAGTTTGACAATTATCGATCCTAGACCTTCCATCTCTCGTAAGAGTTTAATATCCATAAAAGGCACGTTACCACATACCGAGTTATTAATTTGAAATCTTCTTTGCCGTGTTACAAGCGAAGAAAAATGTCAATTGGTTTAATCCCGACTATCAATTAAACAAGATAGAGACTCAATATCCCTCATACCACGTAAGGAAATGTTTAAATCTAAGTAGGTAAGGAGTTTCGTCTTATTCCAAGCGAAGGTGTTCTCTTTGTTGGGGAAACATATCTCGACTCACCTAGTCATTTTAGTCACTTTCGAAAGTTATCGCGTATCTATCATGTTTCTTGACGAAGTCCACGTATAAGAACCACAAGGGAATTGTTCAATGTCCGAAAAGACCATGAATCAGGAGACAGAGTAAGCACCACAGGGTTAATCACTTTCGCTACTCTTCACTTGAGTGAGTTCCAGCACTCCTCGGATAGTCTACGAATATACGATTGGTAAAGTCTAGGATTGCGATAGTTTTTGACATTCTGTAATTTGTTTGCTGTTTTCGTGGAGCATACGCTCTTAGGGAATCTACTTCTTAAGCTTGGCACCATCCACCACAACGTTCATCCTAGAATAAAGTCGATAAGGTATCCATGTTTCTTCTTCTATGAATCAAAAGCAGGTTAATACACTTTCCTCAAGCCTCCTACCTCTTTAATAATATTTATCCAACTATGAATTAGCTCTTTACCCAAAATCTCATCAATCTTTCCATTGGTCCGTGTATAGCCTTGATTAACCGAGGACCAAAGCGTTTGGGCTCATGGGTATAAAATCTACAAACCCATTTCCTAAATCAATCATATCCTTTTAAGAGCAGAGACTAAAAATACCTAGACAACCGTTATCTTTAGGGAGCCAAAGAGCCTTCTTCCATTGAACCCCAAACTTTTTACCCCGAACTTCTCCATGGACCTTGAAGAATTTACTTCGAAGAGATTCCAGATTTGAATGAACACCTGGCAGGAACTTTAAACATTGACATGTGAAAAATAGGCATCGATGCACAAGTACCGATTTGTTTAAATGGAGCCGTCCCTCCAATCGAATAACTTTTTATCTTCCATCTTGATAGACGTTTTTTAATTCTATCAATAATGTCCTTTCCAGAATTGAATTTTATTTCATGTCCCCTCCAAATAAGAACCAGATATAAAAAAGGAGATTTAGAACAAGGACTTCGAATTTGGTCGCGCTCGTAGAGGACTTTACCATTATCAAACTTAATATGCCCATGATTTTTGCTTTGCACATATTGATTTTTCTTTTAAAACCTGAAACTTATTGAAAACAATCAAGAAACATGGAATAAGAGAGTTATATTACTTTCGCTCAATTCAACCTATAAATAACCGGCATCATTCCGCAATGAACCATGTGCGAAAGATTAAACCAACCACAAAAATGATTACATGGAACATACCCGCATCAACCACTCTTTGAAATGAAATATGCGAGTACTTCCATGATATAGAATAAAAAAGGAGATAAACGGATCACCTTGTTTAAGACTTCTACAATTTTGAAAACTCGTCGGTTGGTTACCATGATATGAATTGACCTTTCGAAGTATGGACAGACACCATTGAATCCATTTCTCCATTTTATCCCCAAACCCAAACTTGCCTTAAAACATCATCAAGAAAAATCCCACCTTACCGGTGTCATATGCTTTCAATAGTCACTTTGAAAAGAAGAAGTTTGTTTTTTCTTCTTATTACACAAGACATGTCTTCCATTTAAAATAAAGACCCATAAAAGAATTTGCCTATATTTATTGGGAAAGCCGATTGAACCTCATTAATACATTCCCCCAAAGACATCAACTAGGACGATTAGTTAAATTTTTAGCAATGATTTTATATATTGTTCCATATGAGGTCTATCGGTCTAAAATCCTTAACAAGATTAGCATCGGAATTTTCGGTAAATTAAAGGCAATGAAAGATGAATTACACCCTTTGGGTAAAATTAGAAAATTTAAAAATAAAACTACCTCACCGCTTCACAAAACATCCCTATCCACAAGATGCCAAAAGTGTCTGAAAAAACCAAAAGTGAAATCCATCCGGACCCGGGGCTTTGGCTGGTACCACTTCCACAAACGATTTCTTAATTTCCTCATTAGAACCTTCCCTCTCCCATATGATCACTTTGCTCTATGAGAAATTCTGATTAGAAAGTCAAAGGGACTAATTGAAGAGTAGGTTTGTTCCGGCTTACCAAAACGATTGCAAAATGGTCGAAGAACTCTTTCTTGACCATCATTCGGTTTTTCAATCAATTACCATGACCATAACCCCACCTAATATTTTGAATATTACGCCTTTTGTTTATGCATACCTTGAAAAAAAAACCGGAGAATTTCATCTCCTTTTACCGCCCATTCTAATTTTAGCCTTTTGTGCATTTTCCTTCGTTTAAATTATCTATCTTTTGGTTTGATGAAGAATAGCTAAGCGGGGAATTTGACAGCTCATTCATTCCCAAGCCCTCTATCAATATCAGATCAATTTCCTCCAAACTGTTTTTTTTTTATGTCTAAGCTGGTTCGTTTTTTCGGGTCCAGAAATACTCTTATTTCCCAAATACGAATCTGATTCTGTAAGATTTCTAAGTATATCATCAAAATTAGAAGAGCAATTATTTCCCCACCATAGGAATGTTTTTCAAGTGTTCTCCACCAATGTGTTAAAACCATCAATCTCAAGCCAATGATGGAAAAAAAAAACGGAAATGGAAGTTTAGGGCATAATCGTTAACCATTTTCTTTAAGAAGAATAAGGCGATGATCGACAAGAAACCTTCCAATGTGAACAACTTTAAATGTGGGCTTCACTAATAAACACTTCTCCGTAAACCAAGAATATATTAACTTGCTCACTTTGTTGCGGATCTATGACCACCAAGTAAATAGGGACTTCCACTAAGTTCTAACTTCAACCTATCCGAATCCAAATAAAAAGAATAATCTTGGCACCATGTGGATTAATGAGATTCCGAATCTATCAGATTTGACACGAACCTCATTAAAATCCCATGGTAATAACATTCCCGTTCCACTTATCTACTCGAAACGAAGAAAATCCCAAGAGCTTGTTTTTCTTTAACCCTCTTGAGAGCATACACACCAATAATAATATATTTTTCCCTGTTAACTCCACTTACCTTAGTAATTCACAAAATAATAGACACCGTCACATGTTTTTGCAAAAACAAAAGAATTAGTATCCCATACGCAAAGGATACCTCCGAATTTCCAACCGCCTTCAACTATACACATAATCAAAAACGAATTCCCCAAAACTGTTCTACACAGAAGTCCTCAATCTTTTCTATTTTTGTTTCTGTAGGGGTATTACAATCAGGTCGTACACAACAAATTCAACATATTTGATAACGGAAGTGTTCAAGGAAAATACATACCAGGAAATTTAACAGTAAGACAAGTTAAATCAACCTTTTTTGTCTCCAAGACAACTGCTTCGCACCAGCTATAAGAAGATATAATCACATCATTAAGCATGTCAAGCTAATTCTTACCAAATAGGCAACACAATATAACTTAGAGTGAAGGCCTGTAAGCCTACAAAATATGATCAAATAAACGTGCCATACAAAAGTTTGAACGCGATCAGATACATAAAGGCATAATGTAATAAAAGATAAAGTATTTTGTAAAATGCTTACCAATTTTATACCCACACATCAACTCGGTAACCGCTAAGATAAGAATCTATCAAAGTCGCTCTTCCTATCTTTCTAGTGCCTCCAGGTCGCATAGTAGTCAAAGGATGAGTAATGCATATCCTTGGTGCATGGGTATTATCAAGACAAGCTCGGCAACATATCTAAGAAAAGAACATAATGACATATAAGACCAAATTACTACTTCAGATGCTTAAATCAAATATAGCTAGAATACATTTATGACAAAAGATTACTTAATGTGCTAAAAGTAAATATTCAACACTGTACATGTTCCTATACATCAGGTAATATCATACAATAACTTTAAGAATGCTCAACAGATGTATCTTACAATCCTTCCTTTGTTGACTATATATCACTATTTGTTGATTTGTACTCTGGTTGTATTGATTAGTAAGTTAGGTTTCATGAAGTTAGCTGTTGATGTTTACTGTAGAGATAACTGTGAGATGATAAATGGATGTAAGAATTTTAAGCAACTTCATGTAAGCTGTAATTATTAGTCTTCAATGCCAAAGCATGTTAGTACAAAAACAAAGCATAATCTTCCTAGACGAAAGATCGATACAACTAAAGCATGATTATCAAATAATTGCGGCATGATGATATAAATAATAGAGGCATGACCCATAAGTTAAAATAATAGGATGGGGACATATGTTATAAAACACGTACTTAGTATTTTGATGTGATATAACAAAAGCCTTACCCACTTCCAAGTTAAATTTGTAAGAATTAAACATAAAGGAAGTACGTAGTATTTCCAATGTTCGTCATCATAAAAACCATGTGACTGTACCAATCTCGATTTAGAATTAAACATAAAGGAAGTACGTAGTATTTCCAATGTTCGTCATCATAAAAACCATGTGACTGTACCAATCTCGATTTAGAATTAAACATAAAGCAAGTTAGAAAAACATTATACATTATAACATTCAAATAAATTAAATTTTAAATTAATAAAACATACCTTTGTTGAGAATTTGTAAACATTCATGCGCCTATACTCTCTTGTTGAAAGAAAATGACGGCTCGATCAATCTGCAGCATTCAATACTTTTAGAAAAAGAAAATATTTTTAATCGCAAAAGAAACAAAGTTGAAAAGTGTTTAGCAATTATGGTTTAGGTAAATTTGTCTACTCGTATCCTAGTCTAATTTTGACCAATCATACACAAAAAACTCCCAAAAAACAATACATGTTACTCGTATGAAACATGTTATAAAAGTAACCAAAGTCATGTACCCATCACGTTAAACAGTGTACCATATATTTTCACAAAAACACATGCACAATAAGAAAGGACTTCACGATTCAAACATAAGTATTAGCTTAAGCAATGCTCAACCTTTTCATACTATCAAGTTCAAAGCAATAATGAATAAATAGTACATTCTGCAACAAACATGGAACCGTATTATGAAATTGTATGTATACAATTTAGAGTTTTGAATTACACGTTTTCTTGATTAAAAAGTTTGGTATGGATTTGGATAAATATGCCATTTAATTATGGAGTATATCTTGGTATATTTTTAAAAAATAAAATATATTAATAAGGTTATTTTTAGAAGATATTATTATAGTTTTAGATAGTAAGATACAAATGTTAGCTTGGCTCAATTGGTTTACATGATTGGAAATCGTGGCATGATAACAATGAGTCATGAGTTCAAACCTTGCCATGTATTTAATTTTTATAATAAATCCAAAAATTATTAATATTTATTAAATTGTGGGTGCCATGTCATCGTTGAGATGGCGTTGAGTCACAATTTCATATTAATCCAGTCATAGTTAGCCTCATATATAAGTTATAGATATACATATATATATATATACATATATACATATATATACATACATATACATATACATATACATACATATATATATGAATATATATATATATATATATATATATATATATGTATATATATGTATATATATATATATGTATATGTGTATGTATATATGTAAATATATATATATATATATATATATATATAAATATATAAATATATATATAT
>BQNB010129940.1:0-19026 GCA_026074375.1 Tanacetum coccineum | reverse complement strand
TTGGAAATCTTGTGGTCCTACTTTATACATTTACTAAACCTGTGAATTCACCAACTTTATGTTGACGTTTTAAAGCATGTTTTTCTCAGGTCAATAAGGTACGAGAAACAAGGATACATTGGTGGTCATCATTTTGGAGTCATTACTATAAAGATTTGGATGCATTACATTTTGGGAATATTTGTTATGTCTTAAAATCTTTACTTTTCATGGATGAACTATTTAAGCTTCGGCTATTGTAACAAACAAGTCTATTTAATCCAATGTATCAATTTTAAACGACTCATATAGAGGTCGTTCTCTTATCTTGTGCTATTGATCTATGAAGTAACATTCCCCAACCCATATTTCCGCTGCGACCCATTTTGGGGGTGTTACAACAGCCATGTCCATCAACCTTCCTGCGTATTCATAATGCTGGTAATTGGTGTTGTAATTGACTGTCATATTGATTGGGGAGGGAAGGTACCTGCGTTTAGGGATGAAAGCCTTTGTTGGAAGCCTTTGTTTTACATCATTAATATTGTCGTATTAAATATATGAAACTGGATCTTATATAATATAAGATATTCATGAATCAATTAAAATATCTTTAACTCGAAACTTACTAGTCAAAGAAAAAAAGCCAAATGCATAAATTAAAAGGACGTGATGAATGAAGAAAACAATTGACCTAATTTCATATTGCCATGAATTACCTATCAACCATTGCTCAATTTTAAAACCCTAAATAGCAAAAATTTAAAAGAAATATTAGGTAAATTTTTAACATTATAATCGATAAATACCATTAATAAATTGTTATTTCTTAGGTAAAAAATTAAAGTTTCCTCGGACGATGTTATTTTAAACAATGGTATAATATCATTGATTATCAAGTTTTTATAAAACAAAATGAAATGGTTAAGAGTATTTATTAGATGTGATATTTTATCTTTAACTAAAAAATGTATATAATGGACATTTATTAAAGGGTAAATTACACCCTTGGTCTCTCAACTCCACCCCGTTTAGTCCTTAGATAACGTGAACTCTCATACGGGGTCCCTTTTTGACACTGTTTTTACCTGTTTGGTCCCTAAAGCCCCGTTATGCCTAACGACGGTTATCTTCGTCGTTAGCATGGCCACGTCGCCCTTACACTGAAGGGCATAATTGTCTTTTCACACAAAACTTCCATTGCGTCGTTGGTCCCTAACGACTTTGTTAACATAGTGCTTTTGACTGTTTACAATTTTGTCTTTTCCCGATTGCACGGTAGGTCCCTTTGACGTGTACTTTCTCCTTTCCCGTCCATCTCATTTCTGACCGCCATTTTTTTCTAAGAACCAAACATACCTAAAATCGATATCATCTACATCCCTAAAATCCTAAAAACAATAACAAAACAACAACATGCATAATCAAAAGACTTGATTGAACTTAATTTTTGGCCAATTAGATTTACAAGTAACAGCTTCAAAAGATTAGCTATACAGCCATAAGATATAAAAGTCATTACATTCAACCATTAACAAAACAAAAGTGACTAACTGCCTGTTACCTATGAAAACCTAATCATTTAAATACATTCTAGCCACATGACCTTCTTTCTCATGGATACCAGCCAGAGTTTCAGCCATCACATCTGTCAAACCGACAAGCTTAGCGGTTTCTCTAGCGTGAGTTTGTTTCAAACACTCCAAAGAATCAACAGCCATCCCACGCTCTCCCAAAGCCTCCATCTCACGAATCAACACAAGGCGCCTGGCGCTTTTCCTCCTCAAGTCATCACAGCGATCACGAAGAAATTTTAGCAACCCTTCTTCTTCGGCAATCTCTTGCACAAACCAAAACCGCATACGCTTATGTAACTCCGTTGAACCGGTAATCTCCATTAGTTCATCCAAAACCTCGAAAGTGGCCATTCCTTAAAATTTTAAGTAAACAATTGAGATGTATCTTTGAGAAGAAAATAAATAAGTAGGATAAGATATAAGTAATTAAATCACAATATCAATTTTCGTGCATAAAATCTGAGATGTCATCATTGCAAGTAGAAAATAAAGCGCCGCCGTAATTGCATGCGATCATTTAAGTCTGGGTACAAAAGACTAAATTGCATCATCAGTCCTTGTTGTTTACACAAAATTGCATGAATAGTCCCTATGTATTTAAGTCTTTTCCTATTTAAATGAGTGTTGACTTCATGTTTCCCCGAGACACACCTTTAAAAAAACTTTCCACACACACTCCAATTAATTATCAATACCAAACATGACTCTTCACTCCCAAAACCCAACAAACCCTAGATCAAACTTCATATAATGGCGGATTCCTAGAAATCTATGGACTTGAATAAGTTTGTAGTAAAGGATGGCATGATCGATTATGTTTTACACAAGTATCAGAGTAACTGGCAGGTTCATGATGATATAGCTGATGACATACTCGATGATTTATTAAAAAGAGAGTGGGAGAAACAACAACGCGTGAAATGTAAGTGTGCAAGGAATGTGTTATCTTGCATGTTGTTGCTATTTTATTGACCCATTTTGCTAGTTGTTCTTATTCTGTTATTTGACCCATTATTTTAGTTATGGCTAATGTATTGAGTATTTGCTATATGTGCAGATGACAAAAGAAAAGTAACATAAATGAAGATTTTGTAGCTTCTTGAACAGAGGATTGAGAAAGTTGGAAAACGTCTTAATAAGGAAAAACAGATAATGGTTATTAACAAGGGAAAAGAGAAAATGGTGATGGAAAGAGATAATAGTTATTTTTGAGCATATTGCATAGGTATTAGACTGTTAGGGAGGGTAATTTACTCTATATAGTAATTAGAAAACTAAGTTTATACCTTAGTAAACTAAGTTTAGGAAATAATTGATTTAATCCAAACACCTTTTTAAGTTTAAGGTACCTTATGAAATAAGATGATTGAACCAATGTACCTTAGAAAACTAAGTTTATGAAACAATTGATTTAATCCAAACACCCTTTTAAGTTAAATGTATCTTATTAAATAAGATGTATTGAACCAATGTACATTTGGTAACTAAGTTTATAAAACAAGCTGATTTCATCTATACACCCTTTTAAGCTTAATGTACCTTAAGAAATAACCTGAATTAATGCAATGTGGATTTTGGAAACTAAATTTACCAATCATATCTTATTGGCAGAGGTCATATTTATTGAATCAGACACAAGCTGTGATCATAACCCATTTCAAGCTACCTCTGATGAAAGCTCTGATCATAACTTTTTTTAAGCTACCTCTGATGAAAGCTCTTATCATAACCCTTTTCAAGTGAGCTCTGATAATACCTTTAAGTCAAGCTCTAAGGATACTTGTAGCTCTGATTCTACCTGGGAACAAAAAAAAGCATCTACTGGTAAACAAAGGTCAAGCTCTGCAAAAGCAAAAAAAAGCTACTATTACATCAGAGATTGTATAGTGGTATGATGATTTAAGTTTAGATGAGCAGAGAACTGTTTATAAAGGTAGACCATGGTTAAGCTCTAGAAATGCAGCAATCATAAAACCTGATAAACCCAAATCAAGGTCAAAACATCTTGCACCCACAACACCTAGAACAGTGTCAACATGTACAACTCTTGTTGTTCCAACAAAAAGGCCACCTCAAGTGACGAATTACGTTTTGGGCCTTGTAGCTGTTACAACTTGACAATAAATTCTGAATAAGGAATTTGGAATTAAAAGATCCGAAGAAGATGTTAGAGGAAGTTCAGATGTAAAGAGCAAAGGTAAAATGAAGATGTTGTAGGAACTTCAGTTTGTGTTTGTGAAGCTTGTGCAGGTGTTTGTGAATGTAAAGATGGTGTATGTTCATCTTTTGGTTTTTTTTAAAAACATGTAACTTTGACATTGTTGTTTTTGTCATGGTACATTTAACTTTGCTTCTTTTGGATATTTAACTTTATTGTGGTTAGTATAACTCAACTGTTTGTGCATTTTGCATATGGTGCTTCTACTAGAATGACATTTAAAAGTAAAAATGCATCATAATTGTGTTCACATCCTAATCCATTTTGACTTTTGTACACCCATGTTGACTAGTAAAAGTCAAAGTTATAAATATATTACTTGAACAATAAAAAACATAGAATGCTATCTAAACTGAATCAGCCTTTAGGCAGACCCGAAAGACCTAACGTAGTCAATCTAATAGCACATTCTAACAAACATTACACAAAGACAGCTAATCACACTCTTGCAAAAGATGGAATGAACTCATAAACGTTATGTTCAGCTTCTAATTACTGAAGGAGCTCATCATCATCATGGTTATCATCAAGTTGATTAGATCCACAATCAAAGATATCATGGAGAGTCTTTGATATTAGGTTGTATTGTACAACCTTTCCAGACAAGTTGATCACCAACAAAGAATCCTCTTCCCTTTCTCCCAAAACAATGCGCCAAACAGTGGACCGAATCGACCATCCTTCGGGAAGTGGAGTCATAAAGTCATCAGTATCAACACGGTACCTAACCGACCAAACAGAACACCCTTTCATCATCTCGTAGATAGTAAACTCGCTAGAGCCAGTATCATCTCTACAAACAAGAAGCAAACACCCATACGACTCAAACAATTTCCCTTCCAGATGCAACAAGTGAGGTATTTGCATGAGTATTAGCAATGGATCCATATAGTCATAAGACTCGAGGAAGTTCATTCCCCGTTGAGGGATTTGTATGGTTGTTATAATTGGATGTTTATGGTCTTAGATATCTAATATGTAATGTGTAAGCTTCTTATTCTCAGTTTCTAGCCAATGTAAGGCATCATTTCAATAGATTGCACTATTAAAATGATCAAAACTGAAGTAGTTAAAACGGTCCTTGCACAGGCTCCAATTGCCTGTCTCTGAAGAATAAATTTGTATATCAATGTCACAAGATGTGCGTCCAGCATCCACCAATTTCTAGTGTGGTGATTTTGTAGGATCAAAGGCCATTAACAATCTAGCACTTCTAAAATAAAGTGAATTATCAAGCGAGCAATTTGGATGCTGAAGCCTTTTAAACTGATTAGTGGATGGATTATATACGCAATCAAAAACAAGCCTCCCCGAACCACTACACAGAAACAAACCTTTGCAAGACTGCAAGATCTTAACATTTTCAGCTTCCACAATGGAGCCAAGAGTAAAGGAGTTATCCATAGCGATTTTTTTGACCGAAGTTTGGAATCCAACGACACAAAATCACATTCAAACAAATATCTAATGTGATTAACAAAAAGACCAACAGGAGGATCAACTTTAGTGATGGGGCTGTGGTTACGGGTGAAATCAGGGAATGTAATAATTCTTAGCCATTGTTTGGATACAGTTGTAAACAAATGAGTACAAATAATAGGTAATCGGATTAATATTTTGGTCAAAAGGTCGTCGTTTGTAAGAACTACATCTCGTGGTGCAGAGTTTTCTCGAGCATGTGTTCTGCGCTTTGTGACATCATCACTGATAATTATTTTTTAGATGTTTCCAGAATACTTATAATGGAAAGAAGTTATGAGTTGGTGGAGTATCTGAGTCCTGAGATGTCATTAAATAGATAATACAAGAGAAGAATCTAAGACCAAATTTGCAGTGACGAAATTAGAAACTAAAGTTTTTTTTTCTAATAGGGTAAATATTAGAGTTAAATGATACTCACCACTTGCCCAAGTCAAACTCTTAGCATAACTAATAACTATCACCCATGGTCCCTATCATCATAAAAAGACAACATAAATGCTAAAAATAGAGGAATTTTTTTTGCATAATACAAGTTTCGTCCCTAAAATCTCAAAAGGGTCAACAGAGAGAAAGTTTCTGATTTAGTCAGATTGGTCAACAAAAAGTAGTTGGGAGCACTAACAACATAGATTCTAAATTTGGAGGGAAAATATTATGCAAAATACTTTTGTTTTATAACACGCTTGATCTCTCGCTGAGCATTTCAATGGGAAAATTCTTCCTTATACATCCTTATAATCCTTTCAGTTTATCATATGAGGTTAGTATGCATTGTGGTTTGACTCCTAAATGGTAGACTTTATTCTCACACCTAAACAAGAGTTATGAACATGGTGAAATCAAAACACAAACAAGATAGACAAACACTAGAGTATATTAACGGCTTAATGTATGTACAAACAAGACAACCCAAATACCACCATCCTCATCTAAATAAAACCACAAAATATGCTATCCAAGTCTTAACATCATCATCCCCATGCAT
The DNA here is from genome assembly GCA_026074375.1 of Tanacetum coccineum. Classification (NCBI taxonomy): domain Eukaryota; kingdom Viridiplantae; phylum Streptophyta; class Magnoliopsida; order Asterales; family Asteraceae; genus Tanacetum; species Tanacetum coccineum. The sequence goes on along the minus strand of BQNB010129940.1, from coordinate 12,785 downwards.
GTAACACCCCAAAAATTAGGTAGCAGCGGAATGGTAACAATGGGGTGCTACGTCAAAGTACAACAATCAAGATATAGGAAACGACCATAAATGGACGTTTTAAGATAAAATTTCATTCGATGCCATAGCAAAATATCAGAGTTCATACATTAGGTCCCATAAGTTTTAAAAGTCATAAACATTCTTAATTAAACAAAAGCTTCATAATACCAAAAGATGACTTAAGTTTTTAAAGATAATAAAAGTTACATAAACTTTAGATAAAATACAGAATCCGTCTTCATTGATATCCGCCATGGCTCCCGTCCAATCTTCATACTCTGGGACCTGAAATTACATGCTAAAAGTCACTATCACTGGACAAACGAACGTTATACCATGTCGGAGTACGAAACTACACATACATGAGCGTGAACTTTTACCGTGCCTTGAATAAAGTGGCATACACCCAAGTCTGAGCCGCAGTTTTATGAACTTAGAGTAATCGTAATCATTGTTTTATACACACATGAATATTTACGTTGCCTTGAATAAAGTGGCAATACATACTTTGAACAATGGTGGTCCAACTATACTTATATTTTGTGACTATTTGGGGATTGAAATGGTCATGCATACTTTACAACTCTTTGATTTCTAACATTCATACACATATTTTGGTGAACATTTAAGGATTGAAACGGTCATACATACCTTACAAAACTTTGGTTCAACGCTTATACTTACAAAAACCTATGAACTCACCAACTTTATGTTAACACTTTTTAAGCATGTTTTTCTCAGGTGAATTAGATGCTTGGCTTATGTGATGTGCATTGGAGTCTAAATAATTCAAGATTTCTTTTCAAACGACACAGTTAGAGGTCGTTCTCTCATGACTTGAGCAATGGTATTATGAAGTAACGCTCCCGGAAACATATTCCGCTGCGACCCATTTTTGGGGGTTTTACATTTTTACTGGCCAACAATCATAAAAGAAGCTCATACTCTAGTTCGCCATTGCGAAGCATGCCAAAAGACGGGAAATATATCAAAACGTTATGAGATGCCCTTAACCAACATTCAAGTATGTGAAATTTTCGATGTATGGGCTATCGATTTATAGCGACCATTCCTAAAATCCCTTAAGTTTTGAATACATTCTTGTCGCTGTCGATTACGTATCTAAATGGGCCGAAGCTCAAGCCTTACCAACCAATGATGCTCGAGTGGTTATCATTTTCTTGAAGAAACTATTCTGCCATTTTGGAATCCCCAAAGCTCCAATAAGCAACCGAGGTACTCACTTCTGTAACAAGATAATGGAAAAAAACATGAAAAGATATGGAGTTAACCACCGATTCTCTACATCATACCACCCTCAAACAAGTGGTCAAGTTGAAAATACAAACAGAGCCCTTAAAAGAATTCTTGAAAAGACTGTTAAAGATAATCCTGCTATTTGGTCAATAAAACTTGATGACGCTCTGTGGGCTTTTCACACTGCTTACAAAACACCAGCTGGTACAACACCGTATAAACTCATATATGGGAAGAATTGTCACCTGCCATTTAAAATTGAACACCGTGCATACTGGGCCCTGAAGAATTGCAATCCTGATCTCATCGCTGCTGGTGAAAAATGAATGTTTCAGTTACACTAATTAGACGAACTTAGACACCAAGCCTATGAAAACTCTCGTCTATACAAGGCAAGAACCAAAGTCTGGCATGATAGAAAACTAAGAATGAGAAAAGAATTCAAACACGAAAACAAGGTTCTGCTTTTTCACTCAAATTATAAATTCAAACAACCGAAACTCCGATCTCGCTGGCTAGGACCATCCGTCCGGATATGTTGAACTATATGGAAAATATGGAAAGACGTTTATTGTTAACGGCCATCGACTTAAACTAAATCACGAAGAAGAAGAATATAATGACCAAAGGGAAGCAGTCACTCCCTTCTTTCCCAAAAATGAACTCCAGAAGCAAGAGTCCTACTAACGACATCTCAAAAATTAAGCGCTTCACGAAGGCAAAACCCTGCTTACTTAATGTGGGCCCTCCTCCATACAACTCCATTAGTTATCTTTTAGTTTAATTTTTCCTATAAAAAAACCCAAAAAATATTTTCTTTTTGTGTGTTTACTTTTATGCAGGTAATATAGCTTAAAGATTGGAAAATTATGAAGTATGCTCAAGGATAGCTCTCTCGCATCTATATATCTCTATGCCCCAGGAAGTACCGTTTTTCCTTAATTTTTCCTATTCTCTAGTTTATTAGTTATCACAATGGGGGTAATGTTCAACTTAAGTGTGGAGGAGAGCCAAATAGGAAAAATTAATCATATCCCTCCATGTTTGCCCTGCCAAAAAAATTTTCAACTAATATTTTATGAAAATCTTAATATATATATGCTTTTAAAATAAAAAAAATGCTCTTAGTAAGGCAAATCCAACCGGATTGACGTTATAACTAGCACAACCTAGTCCATTAAATTGTGAGAATTATAAGCCTTAGAATATATTCGGGTATCCACCTTTGGTACCTAAGATAATTGATGCCTTTAGCCTGTTCGAGTTAAGGTTTGAATGCAATTGCAAGTGTCTCATCCGTCGTTACAGCTGTGTATTTGTAATTTGTCACCTTTTCTAGAACAGTGGTATTGGTTAATGATTAAATGTGAGCCGGTAATTTAGAAGCTCTAGAACTTATGCTTAATCATCATTTACTAGACCGAAGCCAGATTAATCATATGTTATGAGGAAAAATTAATCCCGCAAGTTCTTGTTGTTTCAAGCACTCCCTTTAGTGCTAAGTTGTTGAAGTACCTAAGTGAAGAAGTCAAAGTTGAAAGAAGAGGTTCTGTGCCAAGCCTTAGTTATCATTCTTAATATATATATATATATATATATATATATAATATACATATTATATATATAAATATATATATATATATTATAGTATATATATAAATAATATATATATATATAGTTCAAAGAAATAAAGGCTAAGTTCTGGCACATGAAGATTTGTATATGTTATTATCCCTCATCAGTATCAAGTTCCGCTCCTCGGTCATATTTATGTGTCAAGTACAAGCATATGGTAGCTGTCTAGATTATGTCTGTGCAAATTGAGTGTCTTCACAAACATATCTAAACCCTATCTGAGTGGCTGAGTGAATTTTAAAATCAAACACTATCCCTATGTAAGGTGCTATGTTATATGTCTATGCCTGAAAAGTTATCTAAAATACAATCTCTTAAAAAATCAAATTTTCTCCACGTCACGATAAATGATTTTAATTTCTCGCTTCCATTGCTTGAGGGCAAGCAATAAGCTAAGTGTGGAGGGATTTGATAACGCCCAAATTATACATGTTTTCTATGGCGTTATTTATATATATTTGATCATTTCTCGTGAACTTTCGATACTTAATTAAGCTTAAATTGCTTATAGGTTCACTTGAAGACTCTAAAGACCCAAGCTCAAGAATCTATACACTTTGGGAGGCGAATACAAGAAAAGAAAGATTTCTAGCCAAAAGCTCAAGAAGTCCGCCGCACTTTCCTCTGAAGTTCAAACACCGCCGCACTTACAATATTGTGCGCCGCACATTTTCCCAAAGATTGAAGAATTAAAGTCCATTAAATGCTATCGCATTAACTCCTCAAAACCGCCGCACTTATTTGTAAGTGCGCCGCACTTATTTGTAAGTGCGCCGCACTTCCAGTAAAAGCCATTAAATGCTATCGCATTAACTCACCAAGTCCGCCACACTTATTTGTAAGTGCGCCGCACTTTTCACCAAATTTTGCCTATAAATTGAGACGAAATTTCTCATTCCTATCATCCCTCTCACAACCATTTCCACTCATTCTACACATACATACCCCTCCCCTTTCACCAAAACACCAAGAAACACCTTTTCCCTTGAAGAAAAGATCTAACGATCAAGAACGAAGAAGTTTTCTTACCTTGTTATTGAAATAATGGAAATTTATGTAATGAGTACTTTTGTTATGAACCCCTTAGCCATGAGAGGCTAAATCTCTCATGACTACTCGGTGAAGTTACGATAATGAATAAGTGTTTGGTATGATCTTGATCGCTTTAATCCTAAGCTTATGTTGCAACCCTGTTATATCCCATCTTATCTATTTTTGCTTATCAACTTAGATTATATAATCATATCGGTATAGGTCGAAAGACCCGTTATGATCTATGTGGTTTTAAAGATTTGTCTATGGTCTTTAACGTCTGTGCCGAGAAATCCACTTTCGTAAATTGATAAACAAAATAAGCTTTGATATAATAGTAACTGGATTATTTGAGTGACACATTTGGTCTGGTTAACTAAATATAAGTCTTAAGTTAACAAGTTGATTTGTGAAAACGTTTTCTGACGAGAAATCGTCTTTATAAATTAATACCCCATCTTCAAGGTCAAATCATTTCCAACACTTATAAGTTATTTTTCAACTATCCGAGTAGTCATACTTTTTATCATTGGTAAAGTAAAAATTATTTTCAAAATTGTTAAAGTCTATTTTCTTTCTGATTATTTGAACACTACTCTAATCCCTGTGGACGACCTGGTCTTACCTAAAAAGATTATACTGCATACGTGGGTTATACTTTTACCCGTGTGTTTCCATATAATTATCCGGTATTTTCAGTCTTATAAATTTAAAGCTTTTGAAACACATCAAAGTTTTTGGCGCCGTTGCCGGGGATTTCTTAGCTGTTCTGTAGTCAAAATCTGGAAAATCTCTTTAACCCCCCTCTTTTTCAAAAATCGCCGTACAGTTTTCTGGCAAACTGACCCAAACAATTTCTCTCTTGGATGCATACACGTGCTTCCAATTCTGAACTTGTTGAACCGACTTAAGTTTCGCCAATTTAAAATGTTACCCAAAGTTTCTTAGTATTATTAATGAACCCAAAAATACTTTTCCATGAATCTCGATTATTTACACGACATATTTCACAGTTAAACTTCCCAAAATTCGTTTTGAACATTAACGGACGTGTCGGGACTCGTTTTTCGGCATTTCAAGCTATTTACGGGACGAACCTCCCGGAACATATTCAACATAGATAAAATCCTCTAAAAAGGATTAACACAAGCAACATAAACACCAGATAACCAAAATCACATTGTTTCACCACCGTCAACACGGTACTTGTTCTAACGGAACTAACAAAAGTCAAATAGTTAAAGGACTAAATTAGAACATTCAAATTCTCAAAAAAGGGCAAGGGTTACATTCTACCCATTTTGTATCGTTATTGCAAAGAATTGTTACTTAATCGTTTGTATTTGAGAATTGCAGTAATTATGGAGTACTTGGTGAAAGTTAACTAAAAGGCACGCATTCTGGAGCTTAAACAAAGATATTTAAAGATTACTGTTAGACAACCAATACGCCATATCCATCAAGGAAGATATGGTGTATCTGTGCCTACACTTCACCAAAGATCACGAAGGAAACACGATCCAATACACCGTATCCAGGAAAATCAATACGCCGTATTCAAGCCATATGGAAATAAAATATTCTAGAAGATATCAAACATGGTCCCTACTCCAAGAAATCCCCAATACGCCGTCTCGAAGACTTTCGATACTTCGTATCGACCTTTTTCCAGATCTTATAAATAGAAAACTCAAAAACGAGTTTTAAGTGTGCTAAATCATATTCTCGATACCTAAACCATAAAAGTTGATTTTCAGAGGAGAAAAAGAGCAGAAGAGGTCGAGCAACGTAATCAATTCCATAGGAGACAACGTGTAATTTCTTGTACTCTTGTAATCGTTCAGTTTTTGGTATCATTCGTTAACTCGGTTAGTTTACCTTGGCTAAATCATTACTTTTGTATTAATTATGACGTTTGAAGGCTAATACCTTTGGGTATTAGCCATTATTATGAAGATCTTAATGTTTGGTTTGTTTATCTCGATTTCTTAATTTATCGTTGATTGCTTGTTTATGTTTATCAATTTATACTTGTTTACGTGCTTAAGTATGTGACCTATCATTCAACTGGGTCTAGTCCTACATATTTAATGCGCTGCAACTTCGGTGTTGTTTGGGCGTAGGCTAAGAGTCCGGGATAGCTCTCCATATTGCAATTTATATATCTAGAATCATATGATCAAAAATAATGACCTATCTTTGCCTTTAGTTTGGTGAGCTTAGTTGAGCCATAAGGTGACCTTGGTATCAACGAGTACGTTCTTATTCCATTGGTAAGGACTCGAACAGTGGACTACTAGTATATAAAGAGCCGTTAAGCAGTAAGTGGGTAAAGTCTCTATGAGCTAGGGTTTAACAAGATCACCATTGCTTTAATCCCTAAGATAGATTATAATCAGCAAATAAGGATGCTTTATGCGGATGCGTTTTATTGTGACAGAATTCTACGTATCTAGGTCTTAGGAAGAAGTTCCGCCTAAGTTTAAGAATGATATGCCACTTCGAGATAAGTAATCATTACACTAAATAAACAAACCAACGTTCTGATTGAATTAATAATGGTTAATATAGTTTTCTTATATTTTGCTAGACCGCTCTTTTATCTTTAGTTAATTTGCTTGCGTGTATTTTAGTGTCTTGAATTGGTTTTAGTCACCACTAAACCCGTGCTAGTCTCTCAGGCTGAAAACCTCCCTTATCCATCAGATTTAGGATTAACATAGGTTTAGCATAGATTAGATTAACTTAGATTAGAAAAACCAAAGTATTAATAAATTGAAAGTGTTTCTCGCTCTTAGTGATTGACACCCTACTTACCACGAATCTATCATTGACCAGGTACACTGCCTGTTAAAGTGTTGTTTTTGGCTAAGTCGGCAAAATATAAATTTAAAACTTGAATAATAATTTACAACCACATAACAACACGTCAACGATCATATATAATTGAGATTGGCACACCGTGCCTAGCAACGATCTCATTCAGATAGAGTCTAGCTAACCTATCCATCTTATAGTCTTCACGCATAGGCAGAAAATTAGCAGACTTAGTCAATCGGTCCATAATGACCTAGATTGTGTCATGCCCACTACTAGTCCTTGGTAGCTTCGTAACAAAGTCCATTGCTATTTTCCTATTTTCGCTCAGGTTTTCACACATCTGCTGCAGTAATGCAGACGGCCTCTGATCCTGTTCAGCCCTTAACCTTCAAAAGTCAACACCTACTAACATACACATCTATAATCACTTTTCAATTCCCGACCACCAATACATATCCCTAAGATCATAATACATCTTATCAGCTCCTGGGTGTACAAAGTACTTCGACTTATAGGCTTTGTCCATTATCATGGTTCTCACATCACCCTTCAAAGTGACCCATATTCGATCCAGGTAATACAATGCTCCATCACTCCTACGTTCTATCAGTTCATCTAGTCCTCTTTGCAATCCTGCAGACTCATCAGGTGCCTCTTCCTAAGCCGCTAGTATCTTATCATTGATACTCGACTGAAGGGTCATGTTCATGGCTCTAATCCTCCTAGGTTTGATTGTAACAACCGGCAATTTTCAAAATTTTAAATGACTATTTTACCCTTTGACTTTTCGGGTCCGACTTGACTTTTTGACTTTTGATCTTTTATTGTCACATAAAAACGATTACCGTGTAACCGGTAATTTTTCGGTACATATTTAAATAATAAATCATATTTATTATTACATATCTCGCATGTGCAAATTTAATTTTAATTTATTTGACTTGAAAACGAGAAGATATATGTTATTATTAAGTTGACTTATAAAAACGACCCGCTAAATCACGTTTTCACGACTCGGACTCTAAAGCAATTTGATGTAAAACGAAATTCCGGACAACTTTTTAGTTTTGCCCGAGACTCGAAAACAAGCAGAAAATGACCGAAACACCCTCGCAAATATTTAGAAACGAAAACAACGCGTACCGACACAAAAATAATTAAATTTATATTTAATTATCACTTTTTATTAAATAAAAATATTTAATATATTATGTAATATGTAATATTCTATTCAAAAGCGTTTATTTAAAAACGCAAAGGTTCAAATTAAAGTTTTATTTTTACGGACAAAGCTTGCCCGTGATACCCGGTGACTATACAAGTAAATAATAAATATTTTAAATAAATTTTATAAAAACATTTATAAAATAATAGTCATGTAAATACCCATTTTTATGGGAAAATCATTTGGAAAACAATGGCGCAACTTTCGTGTTTTGAATCAATCGTTAACTATGCTAAACGAGCCCCGAAGCATTATTCTACAAAAATTACACTTTTGGTCCTTGTAGTACATTTTCAGCATCACCTCTCAAGTATTATACAATTTACATTTTCTTTTTATAACTTTCATATATATATATATATATATATATATAGAGAGAGAGAGAGAGAGAGAAAGGTTAAAATAAAAAGATAAATATTCGTAAAAAGAATACACTAGGCATGTTTTTTAAAAATGTTTTCGAAAAATTCTAAAAAAAATTCACAAGATAGAGTATGTTGGTGCATAAAACTTTTGTAAAGGAAGTTTTTCTAATTTTGAGTTTTTGTTCGTTTTTTTTAATGCACAAAAAACGAATTTTTAATGCACAAAAAAAATTTTGTGCATCAAAATTTTCAATTTGTTCATTTTGTGCCTCAAAAATTCGTTTTTGACCCCAACTTCTTTTGACTTTTTGCATCAAAATTTTATTGCGCATCAAACTATAACAAGTTGAAATTTTTGTGCATCAAAATTTTTTTGTGCATCAAAATTTCATTTTTTTGTGCATTAAAAAAACGTATAAAAACTCGAAATTAGAAAAACTTCATTCACAACTTTTTTATGCACCAACATACCGGATCTTGTGAATTTTTTTTCAGAATTTTTCGAGAACTTTTAAAAAAAACCATGTGTAGTGTATCCTTCTCACGAATATTTGTCTTTTTATTTGATCTTTACCCTATATATATATATATATATATATACTTAACCTATTAGGGTTTCTCATTTCTATAACCCTAGCCTCACACACCTTCCTCCTCCTCTCTAAAATTCCAGCGCCTCTCACCATTTTCAGCGAGATTTCGGCCACCAACAAGCAACTAATATCCACACCTTCACCATTCTCTCAACGCCCTACGCCACACACCATTCCACGTATCAACATCAAACATCCACCTCATCATCACCCCCGCTACCTTCATGACCACCTCACCATCGTCGCCACCTCGTCACAGCCACCTTCATCATAACCACCACACCATCTTCACTACACCATCGACACCCCCCACCTCCACACCACAGCCTCCCCCAACATTACCCTATCATACCACCACCATCTTCATCTTCGCCACCACGCCACCACCACCTCGCTGTCATCGTCACCACCTCGCTGCCGCCACCACCAGACTACCCACAAGGGTGCGTTTGGCTTTTACAACACCAAATGTGCGTTTGGCAGTCACCACCACCACAAGGGTGTATTTATTTATATGGTTAACACCACAAGGGTGCGTTTGGTTTAGTAGAAACCACATAGGGTACGTTTGGTTTAGCAGATTGCACCAACTGGTATGATTGGGTGAGCAAAAAACCATAAGGGCGTGTTTGGGTGAGCAGGAGAACCATAAGGGTGTGTTTGGGATAACAGAAAAACCATAGGGAGCGTTTGGTTTAACAGTTAGGAGCGTATTTTTTTTTTGGTTTTAAAAAAAAAAAAAAAACATATTAGGGTGCGTTTTTTTTGGGTCAGCAGCGTTAAGGGGAGTTTGATTGGTGTTGGTTTTACTTATTTTTGTTATTGGTCGATCTAACCTAGATATATACATATATATTAAAACAAGCGGGTATTTTGCAACATAGATTTGATTAAAGTGGAAAACATTGGTTTTGGTAAAAATGGAAACGTCTTATAAACAAATAGGTCATGCCGAAATTTTTATAAATTTCTATACTTATTAATTTTCACTATAATTCTATTATTTTAGAAACCCGATAAAAGAACGAAGTTATATAATTTTAAGATTTTATAATTGGTTATTATACAATAAATAAACGAAAACTATACGTTTACAAATGAGACAACTATTTTGGTTACAAACCGTCAAGGAAATGAAACACTAATTTATAAAATATTATTTTATAAATTTTCGACTAGAAGATAAAACCATAACTTTTGTAGAAACTTTACAAACATCGTTTAACATAATTTGTAACTTTAAAATGTACGATTACTTTTATGCAAGAACTTTCTATTCATTTAATTAGTGATTTCCGAACATGTGTCAAATTATATTGTTACAATTATTTTCTCACGTTTCTTAAATAATATTTGTAAAGTATTATATACTCCGACTTATTCTTTTGATTGTTTGTCTTTATTATATAATTCACCATATGAGTTATATAATTGTTCATTTTTCATATGTAATATATACTGAATATATTACATACTTTGCGTTTACCTTTCGGTTTATTTTATTTAACCAACCACCAAACTCTTACAACTTGAAACCTCAATCCTTTATCAACGTGACGCGTTGATGTACTCATCCATCGGAAAACCCGAATTCATCGTCCTAATCTAGTGGGACATAACCGTTAAGTTAAGTTGCATCTTCTTGGTCGAGTCGTTCCATTTTCCGTTGTGCTGTGCTTATTATTCGCATTTCTGCTAATTGTTCTGCAACATCAAGGTGAGTTTATGGCCCCTCTTTCACTTGTTTTACAATTACTTTACAAATCTCGGGGGAGAATACGTGCTCATTACAATTTGTTTACACATTCATTTACAATCTCTTTTACATACTTGATTGCATACTTGATTTCATAACTTGGTTACATACACATTTACAAAATTGTTTACATACCAATTACAAACTCGGTTACTTGAGTATTTAAAGTTGTTTATGAATACAATGGTTATTTCTTCATTGGACACAAGTGTTTTTGGTTATCATCTCCTATTTACGTGTTGCCTAAGTAGCGATTAGACCACTCTCTTGCCCAATGAATCTAATCTATGAAACTTGTTCAATTTGCTTTTGATTCTCGACCTGTTACCTCGCGTTAAGTAAGCCGTGAATGTTAGTATAATAGATCTATTGGGACTAGATTATCCATATTGGGTGAGTAAGCGCCATCATATCCTAATACACTTAAAGGGACTCCCAATAAACGGATATATATCATGTCAAATCTCATTGGGTGTCTTGGTCAGACACCGGTAGGGCATAATACACTTGCATATTATATGCTACATAAATTAGCTTCGGTGTCATGAGCTTAGTGCAACAGTAGATACATTTTATGTGATACTGTATCTGTTATAGTAGTCACATACATTTTAGAAATCTTGTGGTCCATACTACTTTGTTGAACATTACTGATTACTAAACATTTTTCATTATACTATGGTGAAGCAGTAGACACTGTACTTTTTCGGTTCTACATTTACACTTACATTTTTAGCGACTATTATAAAAGATTGAAAATGGTCGTGCATACTTTATTTTTAAATAATCTTTTGATTTCAACATTATACATATACAAAATTGAACTCACTAACTTTATGTTGACATTTTTAAGCATGTTTTTCTCAGGTGGATTAGATGCTTGGATTACTTGATGTGCATTGGGGTCTAAATTGACAGGATTTCATTCATGGATTTCTACTTACATTCAAATGATCAAATCTCGTTGTATTGTTTTCAAGCTTTTCATTGTGATGCAATTATGGGACAAATGTTATATGAATTTCAAGAAAATCAACGAGATTATTTTCAAACGACACATTTAGAGGTCGTTCTCTTGTATCTTGTGTTGTTGTATTATGAAGTAACACTCCCGGACATATTTCCGCTGCGACTCATTTTTGGGGGTGTTACAGATTGGTATCAGAGCACTGGCTATAGAGAACTAGGTTGCATATTTTACCCTAGACTATAGCCGTTTTCACAAACATTGCATCACATAAAACATTTTCAAAGTGCATACACACTACTTGCTTACTTGCTTAGATTACTTGTTACCTTAAGTGCTTACATGGCATACATATATATAATATATATGATTGTATTCCTTTTGCGTATATCGTACGTTTATTTATATGAGAGTAAATTATATAAAGACTAGAACATTTCTTAAGACATTGTGAGTTGCACAATGGTCTCACTTTGTTCTCAGACATTGTAAGTTAAACAATGGTCTCTAAGAATATTTTTTTTCTCATAACTTTATACAATATTGTATTACACGAAAACCGTCATAATTTTGTTTACATGGAATTATGTATGAATCTAAGTATTACAAGTCTTGTATGGGCGGGACTTGTAATATAAGGATTGATATGATAATTGTTATGTAAACAAGACCCGTCAAAATTTTGTTTACATGGGATTATGTATGAATCTAAGTATTACAAGTCTTGTATAGGCCGGACTTGTAATATGAGGATTGATATGATAATTGTTATGTTAACAAAGCCGTTACAGTTTTGTTTACATAGAATTATGTATAAATCTAAGTATTACAAGTTTTGTATGGGCGGGACTTGTAATAGGAGGATTTATATGATAATTGCTATGTTGACTGGTACATCGAGACTTTTACCTTATTTACTCTAACCGAGTACTCATTAACGATCTCGAACACTATGTGATTTCCCTGATAGTTTTACTTCCCGCCGCTTCCAAAGACGAGTTTTGAATCACTCGTCCCATACTCATTAGAGCACATGCATCGTCATGTCATCCATCACCTTGAAGGTTATCTGAGTACGCGTATTACATCGGGA
>BQNB010129939.1:0-19026 GCA_026074375.1 Tanacetum coccineum | reverse complement strand
AGATATGATAAGAACACGTATCTGTGAAACCCAACTACAACATCAAATAAGCAATATTCAATTGTCTTTGTAATCACATCATCAAATAATCTCTAAAAATACAAGCCATAAATCAATAATAATAAACTGTTGTGAGAAACAGTTCCATCTGAGATCCAAACGCGTATGTTGTCCAACATCAGACAAAGCTAGCAACATTAACTCACACACCTGGCAGCACTAATAACCAACGAACAGTACTAACCAAATCAAGCATGCTAGCAGTACTAATCATCCAATCAACCAAACAGTAGTAACCAACTGCTTAACAAGCTATGATCAATAAGAACAGTAGTATATGCCTTTTACACCTAGTAGTACTAAAAATATATGGGCAGCATTAACTTCACATACGAGTAGCAGAAACATTACATGGCAGCATTAATACACTCTTTGGGCAGCAGTATTAACAAGCAATGAATACTATATACATTAACAGTATTAATAACCATAATGGTAGTATTAATATGCAAACATATATCCTCTACATACCAAAATAACTTTGACGTGTTTCACCAGGTATAAAATCACACAAGCAGCTGCAACCCATATTACCATATCCCACGTTCAAGACATAAAAAGAATCTTGTGTGGATCCATTCAACGAATCCCATCTCCAAACTATCTGAATGATACAATCTTGAATATCACCAGATCCATGACAGTATCAACATGTTTGAGCAGTTTTAATCATCATTGACATTATCAACATCCTCCAAACAGTATAAACAAACTGTTATAAAAGGAATAACCCCATGACCATTGAGAAAACCCTACATGTATTAGGGTTTTGATCTTCTTATCACCATACAGCTATGACCATTGACTATAACATGAACAACGTAAACCAAAACCATCATGTACACAGCCACCAATCAAACATACACAACCCCTAATTAACCATCATGACCAGCGATCAAGAAAGAATTTGAAGATCATTTTTCTCCATGTATGATCTCCCATGAATGAACAGCGAACAAACAAGCACCAATCAGATCCAAGCACGTTGTCATCAATTGTGGATAAATAATATTCAAGAAAGCATTCCACGGTATCCAAAACCCAAGATCAACAATATATATATCACCATTAAAACTTTATTAGTGATTAGGGTTTTGGCTAGAGATCGTTTAAGGTTTTATAGTGAAGATCCAAAGGTTGCATTATGAAGATCAGAACAATCAACGAGCAAAATTAATCCACTTGTTGGATTCATTACAGATCAAGAACCAATGAAAAACATAAATCCATTATCATGAAAACCATATTCTGCTTTTACTGAATTCGATCAATCAAAAAAGAATATTACCGAAAATCATAGAATTCCGAATTCGATACAAAGTAACCCCTTTAATAGTAACAATGATTGAAGATCGTATTGCATACCAATTAAGGTAGAGATGACGATCATAAACACTGTTATATCAATTAAACTCCAAACCCCCATAAAACTTTAACCAAAAATCGATTTCTTGAAAAATAAGGTTTTTATGGTTTCTTCAAAAACCTTGTAGATCCTAGATATCAAGAGCAACCTACTCTGATACCACATGTTGAGAATCGATTAGCCCATCTAGGATATAATAACAATGATTAATAACACACAGCGAAATAATAAAGAACACAATCAAAGTTATGAACAAGGTTTTTCATTGAACGATTTCCCTATTACTCCAACTATAACTTGGGGCTACTAACTACTACATAGACATCTATAATATGTCTATTACTAATTAACTACTAACTATGGTGTACACACACACACACACCTTTACTATTTGACTCTCATCGGTCGATGTTTCTATGGATATCTTTTTCTAAATGCCTGGAAGCATAAGGAATCTTAGGCTTATAAGGAAACTAATTAATATATTAATGAGAGAATAAATTAATTATCTTCTCATTAATATTCATTCTTATCTTATTTTGACCAAATCTTTATTATCTTCTACATCTTGTAGAACTTCATGATGATAATTTTGGTCCTTCTTGTTTCCATCTTGTTTCATTCTTTTATTCATTTTATCTCATCAAATCAAGAATCCCAACAGAAGCCCTGATCACTTCCGCAATAATTGTCACAAGAAGTACCAAGGTTCTGGTCGACCAAGTAATCAGTTAGCTTTGGAGGGCAACCGTAACACCCGAAGCAGTGGAAACCAGATTAGAGGAAGGGCATTTAACGTGAATGTGAACGCAATGGAGGCTGTTCAGGATCCTAACGTTGGGTATGTTTTCTCTGAACGATCACTTTGTTACTGTACTTTTTGACTCTGGAGCTGATTTTTGTTTTATATCTACTAAATTTGCGCCCTTGCTTAATGTGAAACCTAGTATTGTGAATCCTGGTTACGTAATAGAGGTAGTTGATGGTAAGAAGGTAGAAGTAGATAGAATTATCCGTGACTGCAAACTAGAACTAGGAAGTTCCCTGTTTAGCATAAACTTAATACCTTTAGGTCATGGAAGTTTTGATGTGATTGTGGGAATGGATTGGCTGTCCCAACATAAGGCTGTTATAGTGTGTCATGAGAAGGTGGTAGAAATACCAGTGGAGGATGGTAGGACACTTAGAGTTCATGGGGAACGAACTGTAGGAATCGCCAAAGCATTGAAGAGCGTGAAGGAGGACGAACCAAAGTTGGGCGATATATCCGTAGTACGTGATTTTAAGGATGTGTTTCCAGAAGACTTGTCGGGATTACCACCGCAACGACAGGTTGAGTTTCGCATAGATTTAGTTCCTGGAGCGACACCGATTGCGAAATCTCCATATCGTCTAGCGCCTTCGGAGATGCAAGAATTGTCTGGGCAGCTTCAAGAGTTGCAAGACAAGGGTTTCATTCGACCAAGTTATTCGCCGTGGGGAGCGCCGGTGTTATTCGTCAAAAAGAAGGATGGCTCGCTTCGTATGTGCATTGATTATAGAGAATTGAACAAGTTGACGGTTAAGAATCGCTATCCTCTTCTGAGGATTGATGATTTATTTGACCAACTACAAGGATCACGTTATTTCTCCAAGATAGACCTTCGGTCAGGTTATTACCAACTATGCGTGCATGAAGACGACATTCCAAAGACTGCGTTCCGAATGAGATACAGATATTTTAAGTTTACGGTTATGCCTTTTGGGCTAACCAATGCACCTGCAGTTTTTATGGATTTAATGAATCGGGTTTGCAAACCATATTTAGATAAGTTTGTTATCGTGTTCATTGATGACATCTTGATCTACTCGAAGACGAAAGAGGACCATAAGGTTCATCTAGGATTAGTGTTGGAGTTATTAAAGAAGGAGAAGTTGTATGCCAAATTCTCCAAGTGTGAATTCTAGTTGCAAGAGGTGCACTTTCTTGGTCACGTTGTCAACTAGAATGGTATACATGTGGACCCAAGCAAAATAGAAGCAGTAAAGAATTGGAAGACCCCTACGACACCTTCTGAGATTCGATCATTTTTGGGATTAGCCGGTTACTACCGACGATTTATTGCAAATTTCTCCAAGATTGCTAAACCTCTTACCTCGTTAACTCAAAAGAATCAGAAGTACGTGTGGGGCATGGAGCAGGAAGAGGCTTTTTAGACCCTGAAGAACAACTTGTGTGATGCACCAATATTGACTCTACCTGATGGAGTCGAAGATTTCGTAGTCTATTGTGATGCGTCGAACCAAGGATTAGGTTGTGTACTCATGCAAAGGGGTAAAGTGATTGCCTATGCATCGAGGCAGCTGAAAATCCATGAGAAGAACTACACGACGCATGACTTGGAGTTGGGAGCGGTTGTGTTTGCTCTTAAAACTTGGAGGCATTATCTGTATGGTACGAAGAGTGTTATCTATACGGATCACAAAAGTCTTCAACACATATTTGATCAGAAAGAGCTGAATATGCGTAAGAAGAGATGGATCGAATTGTTCAGTGACTACGAGTGCGAGATTCGCTACCATCCTGGTAAGGCGAACATTGTGGATGATGCGTTGAGTAGGAAGGATCGGCTAAAACCAAGACGTGTAAGGGCAATGGCTATGACTATTCAGACTGGAATGAGAGAGAAGATACAAGCAGCCCAGAGTGAGGCGTTTAAGCAGGAAAATATACTTGTAGAAGGCCTGCATGGTTTAGATCAGCAGATGGAAAAGAAGGAGGGCGAGAGTTTTCATTTCATTGACCGTATATGGGTTTCATTAGTTGGAGGAGTGAGAACGGTGATCATGGATGAAGCCCACAAGTCTAAGTACTCTGTGCATCCGAGAGCGGATAAGATGTACCATGATCTTCGAGATATGTACTGGTGGCCGAGAATGAAGAGAGATATTGCTACATATGTTAGTAAGTGTTTAACGTGTTCTAAAGTAAAGGCAGAGCACCAAAGGCCTTCGAGCTTGTTGCAACAACCTGAAATACCGGAATGGAAGTGGGATAAGATCACTATGGATTTTATCACTAATCTACCTAGGTCAAAGAATGGGCATGACACAATTTGGGTCATAGTTGATAGACTGACTAAGTCGACTCTTTTTCTGGCTATAGGAGAAGACTATAGTACGGAAAGATTGGCAAAGATTTACATCGATGAAATAGTCGTGCGACATAGAGTTCATGTGTCGATTATTTTAGACAGAGATGGACGGTTTACATCGCGATGCTGGCAGACTGTACAAAAGGCTTTAGGGACGAGGTTGGATATGAGTACGGCTTATCATCCCCAAACGGATGGTCAAAGTGAGCGTACGATTCAGACTTTAGAGGATATGCTTAAGGCATGTGTAATTGATTTTGGTGGTAGCTGGGATGTTCATCTACCATTGGCTGAGTTTTCCTACAATAATAGCTATCATTCGAGCATAAGGTGTGCTCCGTTCGAAGCTTTGTATGGAAGGAAATGTAGGTCGCCTGTTTTATGGGCTGAGGTTGGAGAAAGTAGTTTGATTGGACCTGAATTGGTGCAAGAAACGACTAATAAAGTGGTGTTGATAAAAGAGAAGCTCAAAGCGGCGAGAGACCATCAAAAGAGCTATGCTCATAATAGGCGCAAACCGTTAGAGTTTTAGGTAGGAGATCAAGTTATGCTAAAAGTGTCGCCTTGGAAAGGCGTAATTCGCTTTGGTAAAAAGGGTAAGTTAGCACTGAGGTATGTAGGGCCATTTGAGATTCTAGAAAGAATCGGTCTTGTAGCTTATCGGTTGAGATTGTCTGAAGAATTGAGTGGAGTACATGACACGTTTCATGTGTCAAACCTAAAGAAGTGTCTGGCGGATGCTAGTTTGCATATGCCATTAGACGAGATTAAGGTTGACAAAACTCTTCGTTTTGTTGAGGAACCTGTAGAGATTATGGACCGTGAAGTTAAGAGATTAAAACGTAGTAGGATATCGCTTGTGAAAGTTCGTTGGAATTCTAAGCGTGGTCCTGAGTTCACTTAGGAGCACGAGGATTATATGAAGTCTAAGTATCCTTAGTTGTTTATTGATCGAGCTGATGAATCGGCTAGTTAAATCTCGGGATGAGATTTCCTAAAGGAGGGGATACTGTGACAACCATAACTTGAGCAGGTTAGTCAAACTATTAGTGTTGACTTATGTATCTGTTGCAATGTATGGGTTATGTGTTATTTGTGTTTATACGTGTTTATATGTGTTTATGTGGGATATGTGAGATTTGGTAATCAATCCATTGAGCGTGATCGTCTCATTGGGATTGGATTTGTGTTGGATTTTGTGGAGTTCATTTCGCTCACTTTTGGTAACAAGGAAATGATTTTTGTGATTTAAGCGTTTTAGTGATTTATCGTATAAGTATTATTACGTATACGTATTTATGTGTTAGTAATGTTAGGTATGAATAGGTGTTAGTAGTTAGAATAAGAATGAAATGTAAATTTCTATTTTTGGAAAGTTAGGTTAAAATAAAAATGAAAAGTTATTTATTTTAAAAGTTTAGTAAATTGCGTTTACGCAAAAAGGTATACTCAAATAAGCTTAGGTTTTTATAAAAACTTAAGGTAATGCAAATAATTAAGTAATTAATAAATAATAAAAAAAAGGGATAAGGGTTCAGCTGGTTATGTGGTTTGGGGGGAAAAAGGAAACAAATTTGATTCTAACTTGGACTCTAATCCTATAAATACTAAACCTTATTATCCCTAAATCACTTTTTAACTCCCCTATACCATTGATCGGCTGAATAATTCAAGAGCAAGAGAGAAGAAAAATTATTTTTCAAGTTAGGGATTTTTGTGTTCAAGAATCAAGGGTTTAAGGTACAAATCATCTTCTTTGTTTAGTTTTAATCATTAATTCATGTAACAATTATTAAGATGGATAATTAGGGTTTTATAAAATCTGTAAATTAATATAATTAAACTAGTTAATAATGATTAGGGATGAATTATAAGTATGATGGTATGTTCGGTTAGGTTTAGAATGCGTTAGAAGTTGATTTAGGTTTGGGCAGAATTTAGGGCTATGTTGTTTCGTGAATATCTAGAGGTTAGAAGCATGAATTGATGTGATTCCGATGCCTATGATGTAGCTCAAAGATTCTAGTTTTCACAACATCCGGCCTTGAAAGTTTTTAAGGTCGGGAAGTAATTCAAATGTTGGTTACAAGAAAGCTTGTCAAAGCTATAAATTCGGGTCAGATTAAGGTCAGATTTCGAGGTGTAAAACCCCCCAATTAAAATTTGAATTAAGATTAGACAACCTTCAGGAATTTAGTTATATGTGTCTATTAAAAATCCCCCAGAGGAGAGCTTCTGATTGGGAGTCTAAGTATGGTTTTTAGGTCCAAACTTTTTTGTGTTCGTTCATATCCGAAACTGAGTAGTTAAAAGTTTGATTTTATTTGGGGCACTTAAAAGGGGAAATAAATTAGTGGAAAAATCGTGGAGATAGTAAACTCATGATATTGAACTGGTGATTTTTGGTAAAATTTATAAAGGTCAGTAGGTGTGGTTTAGAAAATGGTAAAGTGACACTAAAATTCTGCGTTTTTGTGTAAATTGTTGAACATTGAAAAAGTGTGTAAACGAATTGGTAAATGTTGGGCATGGTGTCGGGGTAACCCATGAGGGTAAATAAACACCTTAGACATCCATCATATGATTTTTACATGTGCTTAAGCTTTTGGCTTAGTAGCATGTAACACGTGTTATTTTGTTGTTTAGCTTTGTGAGAGGATTTTGGGAATTGCTTTAGCACCAGGTGAGTTTCATAGCCCCTTTTTCTTATGCTTTCTTGGGGTGAAAATGATGCTATGAGTTTAAATGTTTTATTGCTGTGATTATGTGTTTATATGTTATGCGGTACGCTCTATGGCTTTGTGTTCAATTGGAGTCGTTTATGTGGTACGCTCCATGGCTTTGTATTCAATTAGAGGCGTTTATGTGGTACGCTCCATGGATTTGTGTTTAATTGGAGGCATTTTGAGGTATGTGAGTTCAGTTGGAGAGTGGTGTTTACTACTCAATCAAATCCAACTGAAGGGTTGAAATAATACCTACTAACTTTGTGTTCCGATCGAAGGGTAGTAAGCTACCCATGACCCTGTTGTGAGTGATGTGATGTATACGTGGACTGCGGGACACGTATGGATGTTATGAATTGTTTTAGTAATCGCAACAATTGTATGAAAGTTTTATATGTGTCTTAAACATATAACTCTCACCAACATTATGTTGACGTTTAAGCATCATTTTCAGGTGAGCATCATGGGAACAAGATAGAGAGAAGTGGCTAGAAAGAGACCATAGGATGTCATGGAGTTTATTGCTTTATCGTCTTGAATATTGCATTGTTTGGATTATGGATAATTGTTGCATGTCTTTCTATTGGCGGGTACTTTCGTTTCATCAATAAAGACGCCTTTTGGTTTTGGTTAGTTTTATGGGTATTGTTATGACACTTTGTGTCTATACTTTGCGTATTTATTGCATGTAGAATTCTCTATATAGACGCCATTGTGTTGTGATGATATCCTTTCTCGTTACGCCTCGCGGTTTCGCCTTGGCGGGGTGTGACACGTTGATCGGTCATCGTAACTATGGAAGTCTCTTCAAGAGAAAACAGTTTGACTCTTTGCTTGGAACGTCTACGATTACGACGTTTCGGAGTCGTAGAAGATTCGACAATTAAATTTAATGAAGAGCGTGTGCGCATGCACTAAAAATAAAATAAGAGAAATAAAAAAGAAAAATATTTTTGTAACCGAATATCGAAAAAGTGTACGGTAGCTCTCTAGAAAACGCACAAAGAAGTGGATGAGCGGGTAAGCGCGAAGCGTTTTAAAAACCTTCTCCTTTCGGGTCGAAGATCGTAGGATCAACCCTCCTTAAACCTCTCTTAAAGTTTGTAATCTAAAGGTGAGCCGATTTTACAAGTGACAGAACGGTTGCTTTTGTTGTTTTTTTTGGTTTTTTTAAATACTTTAGGAAAAGTATTTTTTTGTTTTTCTAATAAATCTACGAAAATAAATCGAGAAAAATAAAATATTTTTGTATTTTTAGTTTTATATAAAAGAAAATAACAAAACGATAACTTCACGAGGAAGGGTCTTCAAAACACTAATCTTCAAACTTCAACGCGATATTCATTACACACCTCCCCGGCAACGGCGTCAGTTGTGATTCGGCTTTAACCCAAAGCACGAAAGTTGTAGAAAACGACTTTTCTCTTTCCATGGCCGCTGAACGACTTCAAAAAGGAGTAGTATGGAATAGTTATTGTCAAAATACCAGATCATATTTCCGCAAGATATCTCAGGAGCATTTCTTCTTCGGCTTCGTTTCTTCACATAATTCTTTCACGAGCCTTTCATAGTAACTCTAAATCATAAGTGGATAGCTTCATATATATTATTCTTTCGTTAAAGCATCCATTAATAACATCACTAAACTCCAATGCCTTGTTTATCTTGATATTAGTGTCTAATTCTCGTGTTTCTTGCCAAATGCTTGCGTTTTTCCTGAAAAAAACAAAATAAGTGATTAAGTATCATATTCAGGTATTTATAAGATATTTGCATACATTTTTTCTGGATTGTTTGACCCTTGAAAAGTAAAAAATATTTGATGTCATCAAGATCCTCCACTTGACTTCTACTTGCCCTTAATAGACCTGTTTAAGAATAATTCCATAAAAAGATTTCTCCATTAACTCAGATAAATGAATCTTTACAATACTTATGCTAGAAAACATCATTAGCCCTAGTAAACACCTCACAAAAAGGGGATTGAAAACACTCACTCTCATTACTAATCTATGTCTTTCATTTCGGGGTGATCACTCAATTGTACAGTCATAGCATGTATTCTATCATAAGCTTGGAAAGTACACAAATCTCCACCAGCTAGAATTAGGGTCTAAATAGTCTTAAAGGCAACAAGGGAGATACACAGGTTTAATAGGGTAAATCCTCCTTAAATCTTTACCAAAAGCGTTACACCAACAAGGGCGACAAATCACATATACACATCCATAACGATGGAATAGACATACATGATTGCAATCAAATCCCTCATTCGAGCAAAACGAATTCTTAGGATGTAGAACGATATAGGATAGGATAAGACACAGGATACACAATAATTGTTATTAACTAAAAACACAAAACAAATAGTCTAAAGTAATCTAAGGTTGTCATAACTAGCTACTGTTCATCCATAAGTCCAAGAGTCTAAGTCTGAAAATCTGATCTTTAATAATAGGCTACTAGCTCTATTCTTTACAATCATTAAGAAGGCTTATAGATGCACCATCATTACATTTTTAGCACATAGATGGCTTATAGTTGCACCATCTTTTCAGTTTAAACATGCAAATACTATAGGAGTTTATATCTTTTTATTATTGCCCCTACAGCATTTGATATAATACGCACATCCCCCCCCCCCCCACTTGAGATGAACTATATCGAAAGTAATGATTCAGAAGGGTCTTTATAGATCATTACTGATAGGTCTTCCACGAATGCATATAATTTTTGTACCTATTCCCCCGAACCAGACTTAAGTAGCCAGAGATTTCAACACGAAGAAAAATAAAGACTACAGGGAAGGCTAAGGCGAAATGGTGTAAGAAACATATAGGGATTAAACAGAGATTGGCTTAACAAGGTGATCTAGGGGTATTTTGCTCTAACATTGAGTGTAACAATGGGTTTTACACGGGGAGGTCGACAAGTCAGTGTGACAAGTCGATAAACACACACATATAGGCTTTTTGGGTGATTTCCTAAGATGTTTCCTTCTTGAACCGTTTATTCCAACTAATCAATTAGGTCTCGAAAAGATGTACAGGCCAAGTTTTAAAGTCTACAATACTACCGACACTCTCATATATTTGGTGGATTTTTGTATAATAGATGGAAATGGAATATTAGGCTTAACCTCACCAATTTAATTATGGGATAATAGTGTGCTCGACAAAGATTAATTCTAGTTTAGTAAGAAAAACATGTCAAGAATTTTAAAATTGGCACCATTTTTCAAAGAAAACTAGAAAATCAAAGGCAAATATTGGTCAAGTGATAATTCTACTCCCATCCCCCCACTTGGTTTGTACAATGTCCCTATTGTACATTAAGGAAATGAAAATTAAAGATAAGAGTAGAATTAAAACGAAAGACTCCCCTAGATTTTATCGGTATGATGAAGAGATAGCATACTCTAAGCCATGCTCCAAGTCTGCTTCTTCGAGCAACATCCATAACCACAAATATCCCATCATCATCTTCGGCATGGTATCTAACTAATCCGGATTTGAAATGCCTTCCTGTAGCCAAGAATCAACCAAGCACCACTTCATGTGCATCAACCTGTAATAGTTGCAGGAAAACTAATACCAAAAGCATAAATCCAGCAAAAAGAAAGATACCAAAATGTACAAGATAGAAATACAATCCTAACTCACTTTCGTAGGAATTACGGTTTCATTTAACGTATGCAACAAGCCTTTTAAACCACTTGGTGCCCCAAGTGGACGAGTGAAGTCTCATGAGGGTTTCCAAAGAACATACCCACAAAGTTCATTTACCAATATACACGGTTTTGTAAAGTTTCAAACATTTTAATGATTTGCATAAAGGGATTACGGCATAACCATTGAATGAGTTACGTCGTAATAATATGGTTTGGAAAATTTTGAAAAATTATTAGATCCGGTTACGGCGTAATCATATGAAACATTATGTCGTAACAATATTAATTATGCCGTAACCATTATAGTTACGCTGTAACTTGCTGTATTTCAGCAACCACTTAACCACATAAAACGAGTCGAGGAGACCTCGAACCTGCAAAACCAAGTAAGAAAAATACAAAACCAACTAAATGCAGAATCAAAACATAATTACAAGGATAAGCATGAGGTGCCTCCCACGAAGCGCTTGTTTTTGTTCGAGTCACTAGCTTGACTCCACCCTTATTTAGTAATCAACAGGGTGTTAATCCCCTCACTTGAAATCAAGTATGGGTGATAGTAGCCACATTTACCATAAGGGTGTAAGTAGGCTACGGGAAGGGCGCATGAGGTTAAAAATTTATACCTGTGGGGAGTTGTAAACTCCTTTTTTACCTCATTAGAAACGAATGACGGTATGGTATGTAGCAAGAAACTTGATTGATCATTGAGCTCCATAACAACTAAGAAGGGGTCTTTATCAAGACTTCATTATAACGCTTCTTCAGTACCTGAATGATCAATGTCGTGGTTTCATCCATTTCAACGTCCTTCATAGGAACTTCCTCCTTTTCCTCTACAATATCAATATTCTCTTCAACTTGTTCACTGTCACTAGCAATTTCATTAGTAGCATAGAAATTAGGAAGGTCAAGAAGTTCACCAATCTCTTGGTCACAATCCTCATAATCATTGATATCATCACACCTATTTGGAACTTCATATTCCATCTTTCTTATGTTTTCCGCCCCTATTCTAAACAAGTCATCCAAGATTTCGTCAAAACTGGACTCCTCCTCATCCAAAGGTAGTTTAGGTGTGTATTACAATTGATTGAAAAACTGGGATGTGAAACCTTGAGTGGGAACCTGTATTTCATTTTTTATAGTTTACATTGCTAATTCATATCTTGCATATTCTTCTAACGTTATACTTTCAATGTCAACTTCACTATGATTATTATGATGAAAGGGATTTAATGTGGCACAAGGCTGAGGAGTTTGAAAACATGGGAGTAAAGGAGGCAGACTACAATACTCTTCATCCAACTCGTCAGAGTCATGATATACCAAAATTCTATTCCTCACAGGAGCAACACTCTTCGAAGAGGTGCAACTCCTTTCTAAACCCTTATGCCTTCCTTGGTACATCAGATACTCATTTAAGGTCATATTACTAATATCGGGCTCCATTTTAAACTAAAAATACTACGAATTCTAAAACCTCAAATAAAAAACCTAAATATAGCTCTCTGGCAGCGGCATCAAAAACTTGATGCGTATTTTCTTTTAAATAGATTAGGTTTTAAATTTATAAACTGCAAACCACCTAAGATCTATATACACACTAACGAGCAGAGTACCCGTTGGGATAAGTCTGAGGTCGACCCAAAGAGCTATGTGTAAGGCTTCTAAAACAAGGCTATTTACTACTAAACTAGAAAGCAATTTAAATTATCGCGGTTAGATTTGAGAACATGAAAACTTTAGTAGAATAAACTTACGTAACGGTTCAAAGAAGAGAGTGCAATCTAATTACTACCTTAATTACTTAATATTCGATGATTCTACTAATTAGGAAAAGTCAGGATCGAATGTCATCAAAATCCTTACTATCTCGCAAATCCCAGTACTACAGGTCATATAAGAGCCAACCGAAGACTTTATCACCACTGGCAATAGGTAAGCCGAGCAGCACATTTTGAGCAATTCCTAAGGATGCAAAGTAATATAACCAAACAGATAACCAAAATTAACAAAAAATAAATGAATCATAATGATAATTAATAAGAAAAGCATAACCAAAAATAGTATTCATACAATCAATATCACTGTCAATTAATGAAAGTAATGAAACAATATAATCGACACCAAATCTATATGCTGATGACAGCGGACTGCGGCTTCTCCTCTTCTAGGATGGCTATGATTTGCTGGAAATTAACTTGAGTGATGTTCTAGATCGTCCACCCTCTAGAGGGAGGAAGAAAGGATGCCAAATGAGGCTGAATTCGGCCCCTATTTATAGGTTTCTATGGTTTAACTAGCCACCATAAAACGCTAACCAATTCGTTGGTTTACGTCGTAACCTTGCTGATGTAGACTTTCCAAAATATAGGCAAATGGACTTTACGACGTAACCAAATGGAAGGTTTACGGCGTAACATAAGTGTTTATGGCGTAACTGGAGTAACATAAGTGGTTATGGCGTAACATAAGTGGTTATGGCGTAACATAAGTGGTTATGGCGTAACAGAAGTGTTTATGGCGTAATCTCTCCAGCAATATTGTAGTTATAGCAAAATTGTGGCTCTTCAGCTGTGATCCGCCTTTAACCCCAAAGCACGAAAGTTGTAGATATCACTTTCCTCTTTCCATGGCCGCTTGAACCGACTTCATATGAGTTAGTATGAAGAAGTTATGGTCAAAATACTAGAGCACATTTCTCGAGATATCTCAGGAGCATTTCTTCTGTCTTCGTTTCTTCACATAATTCTTTCATGAGCCTTTCATAGTAACTCCAAATCATAAGTGGATAGCTTCATATATATTATTCTTTCGTCGAAGCATCCATTAGTCTCGTCACTAAACTCCAATGCCTTGTTTATCTTGATATTATTGTCTAATTCTCGTGTTTCTTGCCAAATGCTTGCGTTTTTTCTGAAAACAACAAAATAAGTAATTAAGTATCATATTCAGGTATTTATAAGATATTTGCAAACATTTTCATGGGGATTTTGACCCTAAAAAGTATCAAATATTTGATGTCATCAGGTATAAATAGGACCCCCTCCACACATGGAGAGGGTGTTGGTTACATTTGCTTCACTTGTATGTGTGTGTAACTCACCAAACTCTCTCTTTTCCAAATCTAATATTCTTCTCTTTACTTCTCTCTTTTCTTCTTACATAGTTTCGGCTTATCATAGCTTATTTGGTATGGCTTATTGTTGTGTAATGGATTAGCTTATTTGGGATAACAGACTGTTTATGTAAAGTTGTAATCTCGTCTGTTTCTTCCCAAAATGAGCCCAAGTCAAGTGTATTTCCTCCAAATGACATCCAAGTGCTAAAAATACAAAAAGAAACAATTAAGCACGTATTTTGAGCATATTTGCATGAATTAGGGGGTTAAATGACCTCGAAAAAGTGTATAAAATGACACCTCATCAAAAACTAACAAGATATGGAAAAGCACGTACAACTTGAATAAGCCGTCAATTGGCAGGCTTACATACATTCATCCCAGTGCAGGATACCTTTTTTACGAGAGAATGTTGTTATGACACAGAAAAGGTTGTCAATCTTTAAGAGATATACGAACTATAGATGACAAAGTTTATCTAACAAATCGAGTAGCATGTGAGGCTCTAGGGTTGTTAGGCGACGATTATGATTGGGTAAATACCTTATAAGAAGTAGTATTTCATGTGAGTGCAGTAGAATTACAGTCATTATTTGTTCAGATCTTAATGTTCTGCGAATTCTGAAACCCTGTCTCACTTTGGAATGGATTCTGGGTGCATATGTCAAATGATATCCCAATAAGAGTTGCGACAACACTTAGGATACAAGAGGTTCATAAGAATGTTGCGGAAATGAGATCCGTTGTTTTGTGTGATATTGAAGAAATTTTGAATTTCTACTCAAAACACTTAAAGATTTTGGACTTCCTTCACCGTCTGAACAGTTCCTTGAAAATCTTCGAAATACAGTGCTAATGGAGGAGAAGAATTACAACCGAGCTGAGCTGCTAGCGGAAAGAGATGCCATGCTTCCGAAACTTAATAGAGATCAAAAATCAATTTTTGATCTCATATTGAATGTTGTAACAAACGGTCATGAGGAGCTAATTTTTGTGTATGATCATGGTGGTACATGAAAAAATTTCCTCTAGTGGACTATAATATGTACTTTACGTGCAAAGCGAAATAGTTGTTGTCGTTGCCTCTTCCGGTATTGCATCGTTGCTCATCCCAGCAGGTCGTACCACACACTCTCGATTTAAGCATCCTCTAGATTTGATAGACGAATCAATGTGTAATGTGAAGAAGGGAAGTCACCTTGCGAAACCTACTAAAGAAACAAACTTAAATATTTGGGACGAGGAAAAAGCATTATGTTGGGGGAGTGATTTTAGGCAAACCCTTCCATTAAAAAACAACTTCAAAAGCAGAAATTGTCACCTCCTCTATTGCGGAATCATATATGTGGTCAAGCTTTAAGATACGTTGTCTACAACAAAATATGCGCTTGCTACAACCAAGTTTTCAAGATTCTAAAAGGGAAAGTATTTCTAGTTTCATAAGATGGCTTATTGACATCGGTGATGGTAACAATGGCACTCTAGATGACTCAGACGTTAACGATTGTTCATGGGTACACTTACCACATGAACTCTGCATCCCCGACAATGAAAATGGATGATTAGAACTCATACGATTCATATATGATGAACAGATGCTCCAAGCACCCACTGCGCGAGAGCAGTAGAAGGCAATAGTCTTTTTGAAGAATGAAACGACCGACATCATAAACAACCAAGTGTTGTCGATGGTGGGATGCCAAAGTCAACTCTTTTAATTTCGCTGGTGGCAAAACTGAGTTTTTATGTCTTACAAAGTATCTCAAAGTATCTCAACTCTCTTAATTTCACTCGACTACCACCTCATTACCTCTCACTCAAAGCAGGAACGCCCATAATGCACCTTCGAAATGTAAACTTAGCAGGAGGTCTTGGTAATGGTACACGCATGATAGTCACCCAATTGCTTGGTAGGGTAATAGAGGCCCAGATAATTACAGGCACCAGAGTCTCACAAAAAGTGTTTTTTCTATGAATTCCATTGATGAACAAAGATTCACACATGCCATTTATTTTTAAAATAAAACAATTTCCTGTAAAAGTGTGTTACACAATGACCATTAATAAAAGTCTCTTTAAACAAAATAGGTATTTATCTTCCTGAACCGTGTTTGCACATGGATAGTTATACGTTGCTCTGTCTAGGGAGACGTCATTACAAGGGGTGAGAATTCTGATAAACCAACAGGAGGATCATAAGTCGGCTAACACTACTAAGAATATCGTGTATAAAGATTTCTTTGCGAAAATTAAAATTGCACATCTTTAAATTACACATGACTTTAGTGCATCTTTATATAATACTTTGTATTCTGCATTTTCTATTATACTTACTGATATATGTTGTTTTCAACAGAAATGTGTCTTCCTTAATATGCAATCTAACAATTAAATTCTCAAGATCTAATAACTTCTTTCATTACAAGGAAAATGACAACAACTCGCAGCTCCATTCAAGATCTAAAAAACAAAGGCAAAATGTCACACTTCGCTAAAGCAGAAACACGGAATGTAACAGTGCAAATCACAAGCATAAGATAATAGAAAATGCCACCATTAATTAAAAAGAAATTGTACGACAATACAATAAGTGTTTAGCCGACTTCGACAAGAAAAGTAATAAGTTTTAGCCAACATTGGCAACCAAATTCATAAGTCTTGAACATAAAATATATATTGTCTTGATGAAAAGGTAACAGAGATGGCATGCAAGGACTTCGAATGCAAATGCCTTCATAAAATGACTACGGACGATCACCTGAAATGCATGAGAAAATGCGTCAACTATGAAAATAGTTGGTGAGTACACAAGGTTTTATATAAATGTTTATATAAATAATGTCCATAGTAAAAAGAACGTACATGTAAAAAATCTATATATCTACTCACTGTGTTACGAGTCTCGCGCATACAAGACTCATAGCGTATGAGTTCACATATAGGTTTAATAAATCAGGTCAAGGAAAATATACTTGGTTGAATTTTAATTACGCAAAAAATTATATGCATATTAGCGTTATGCTCCCCAAAAGCCCCTGATACAAATATTATGCATTCTCCATGGTCGACCTCAAATAGCGCTACCCACAATATCTACCTTAGATTTTTATGCGTACTAAACTGTGTACGTTTGAATTGGAATACCCGTGGTCGACCTCACATTGTCTGATCCCGCATAACAGTAATAACGCGCACCAGAACGAATAGAACACAAGTTGCACCATGGAAAGTCAATTTAGAGTCTAATAGTACATTTAAATGGGTTAAATACCGTCCAAAATAGTCCATTAAAGTGGGTTAAATCCCGTCCAATATAATTCATAATAAAGCATGTCAAGTACAAAAGTATAAGTCATAATTCATTATTGTCAAAATTACAAAGTCAAAGAGTACTTCAATTTACGAACAAGCAACCAAAATTTTAGTCAAGTAGCATTCATGCATTTCACCCCAAAATATGAAAAAAAATCAAAAAAGGGAATGTGTAAACTCACCTTAAAGACGAGGAAAAGTACGGAAGTATAAACGACTCAACTAGATGACTAGGAATCCGACTAGCTACGACCTAAGACACATAAAAGTTTACTATTTAGACTCCTATTGTCACACCCCGTCATAGGCGGAAACACGGAAATGCGACATAATAATCAATCACAACACAAGATACAAAATAAAGAAATCTAAAATTCATAAATGAAAAGTGTCATGATGACGATCAACCTCAATAACTTTGAGTGATGTCCCAAATTAAGAACACAGCACATAGTCGCCAATTATTACAAGCTTAAGCCCACGTAGGGGTCCATAAAATCTTATCTCGATCCTTATGAAAACCAAAACCAAAGCGTACATCAAAAGCAAGACTTTTCAAACAAGATTCCTATGGGATTCTCTAAAGTCTGCTACAAGAACCATACTTTAACGATCATTAACATCACCTGAAAATGATACTCGAAAATGTCAACAACGAGTTGGTCGACCCGCGCTTCGCTGCGGGACAGCTAGTGAGCGTCGTTATTGTTGATGTGAAAATGGGTCGGCTAAAATGGGTCTGGCGTTTGGTTCACACGAAAATAGGATTTCACGTATTTATTGTAATATTTATCCCTACCCTCGGGTATACCTTGAGATAAGGGTATGATGACTATATAGAATCGGTCTTTCTAAACATGTGACGCATAGGTCAACCCCTGTAAATGAATTAAAACTGCTCAATTTAATGGGTCAATTCAGGCAGTGTTTTATCTGTCACGGGTCAAACGTAAAATTAACAAAAAACAGCTTATAAGCGGACACGTCAAAAACCACCTGAAGTGTATACCTATGCACAAAACCTCATAAACAGTTTGTTGGCAGAAAGATTGAGCCATGTAAATATATAATATTATTTACGCACACATGGTTGTGTTATTGTTACTTATCGCACTTACAGTAATGTTTTCATTAGAATCAAGGTAGCATGTTGCTTGAGAATGGACATTCAGCCACCTAAAAGTCCATCTGTATAGGCGGCCTAATCTAACACTTCGATTGCCCTTCCATTACTGAAATTGGTCATCACCTTCTGCTTTACTTCCACCTGCAATTTCAAAACATATAATGAGACGCGTATCAAAATAAATGAAATGCGCCAGGTTAAAGTCTGAAATGATTGAGTGAAAATGAAAACCCTTTGATCTACCATAGGAGTTCTGGCACTGTTTTCTAGATTGAATTTCCTCCTTTCTTACTTTGGCGGCAACGTTGGCAACAATATGAGCATAAGGTTTTCGAATGTTGGCTAACGGTGGGTATATGGCCTCGCCTGTAAAATCATCGTATTACATCTGAAACAAAGTGTCCACAACCTATTGGGATGTATCCTTCGCCTGTTTACAAAGTGTCTCCTTTTTTCCTTCTGATTTTAGTGACTTCCTTGTTTAGTCGTAATCAGTACGATCTGAATT